>JARQOC010000003.1:113868851-114076321 GCA_033576535.1 Allobates femoralis | reverse complement strand
ACCAGAGTACCACAGAATCCACCCATAGGCTCAGGTTTGACACAATAATGGGTGCCAAAGGTCCAACAGAAGGCAATTGGTTGAAGATACCAGTTAAAAGAAGTATTCTGAGACATTTTTTTGAAGAGGGAAACAATATTCTGTTTATTAAAATATAATGTACTTTTCAATGATATTATATTACTAACAGTAGTGTTCAAAATAATAAAAGTCCAAAATGACTAACCAGATTATTCACTGTCTTTGGTATAAATTATATTACCCCATATCAAACAATTTTCCAGTTGTTGCAGTAGATACTTAGAAAACCAACAGACTTAGCATTCATAATATGCATGTCTTTGAGTCTATGTATTTGAATAATTAATTGAAAGGGGATGCGTTCAAAATAATAGCATTGGAGTTCAATTAGTGAGGTCAGTCATTCTGTAAAAACACAGGTATGAATCAGGTGGCCCTTATTTAAGGGTGAAGCCAGCACATGATATATATGCATTTCTCCTTGAGAACCTGAAAAATATGGGTGGTTCGAGACATTTTTGAGAAGAACAGCATACTTTGATAAAAAAAAATTATTTGGAGATGGTAAAACTTATAAAGAAGTGCAGACAATAATAGGCTGCTCAGCTAAAATGATCTCCAATACTTTAAAATGGAAAGCAAATTAGAGAGATGTGGAAAAAAATAGAAGACAACAATTCAAATGGATCGAAGAGTAGCCAGAATGGCAAAGGCTCAGCCAATGATCAGCTCAAGAATGTTCAAAGACAAACTCAAGTTACCTGTAAGGACTGTGACAGATGACGCCTGTGTGAAGACAATCTATTAGCAAGAAGTCTCTGCAAAGTCTCACTGTTAAAAAAGACATCTACTGAATAGCATACTATTTGCCTAAAGAACACATCAACTGGCCTAAAGAAAAACAGAGAAATATTTTGTGGAGTAAAACTGTTCAAATGACCCGCAAACTCTGAATTCAAGAACAGTATACTCAGAAGACAATGAAGTTGTGTCTCTTACTATGCTGCCGGGTCTATTTATCGCATTCCAGGGATCATGGACCAATTTGCATATATCAAAATACTTGAAGAGGTCATGTTGCCTTACGCTGGAGAGGAAATGCCCTTGAAATGGGTGTTTCAACAAGACAATGACCCTAAACACACCAGTAAATGAGCAAAATTAGGTTCCAGTCCAACAAAATTGAGGTTATAGCATTGACAACCCAATCCCCATACCATAATCCAATAGAACACTTGTGGGGTGACATCAAAAATGCTGTTTCTGAGGCAAAGCCAACAAATACAAATAAATTGTGGGATGTAGTCAAAGCATCCTGGGCTGGAGTAACAGTTGACAGATGCCAGAAGTTGGTTGACTCTATGCAACATAGATGTGAAGGAGTTCTAAAAAAACTGGGGTTATACAAGTAAATATTAGGTTACTGATTCAGAGGAATGCTAAATCCTGAAACAAAGGAGAACATATTTTGAGTTTGTAAATGCAGACACTGCTATTTATGGAACAGCCCAATGCTAATTTTTTGTTATTTTCTGTAAAGTAGTTAAAAATTATATACATTTCTTTTCATATTTTGATTTAGAAAACAATGTGCAATGTTCCCAATGCATGGGAATAAAAACAATTGGGGTATGTGCTCACAGGACATTGTTCCTGCGTTTTTGCTGTGGTTTCCACCTGCAGTTTACCATTGGTTTTATGTTAATTTATGTTAATTTGTTCCTGTGGTTGGGCTTCCCTGCAAAACCAATGTGTTTCACAGAAAGTGTTAAGATGTGTCAAATCCCTCCAGTTTTGCTGCAGATAGGAAAGAATGATTATGTTCTATTTTTCCTGCGTTTTTGCTGCAGTCAATGGCAAAATCGGTGGAAAAACACAGCATCAAAAACGCAGCAAAAACACAGTAAAACGTGCAAAAAACGCACAAAAAATGAGATAAAAAACGCAGGACCTGAACACAGCAAATCTCCTGGCAAGGTCTCTACAGATCCTTGAAACCAGGATCGGTTTTGCTGCATTCAAGACTGCTTGAAAAACGTCCTGTGGGCACATACCCTTTTAAAGATTTTTGACTTAACTCATGTTGTTGAACACACTGCTATTATTTTGAACACATCTGTACTTGCCTCCTAAACTCAGATTTCCAGCACTGTAATGTGATCCCTCTTTCATAAATCATCTTCGTGAGTGTGAAATCACATTTATTGGTCACTTGGGCATGTACTTTTAATGGCACTCCATCATCTGCTGTGTCACATACATGGGGCTGGACAACACTATCTTCTGGAGCTACTGGTTTGTGTTACAGTAGACTTGCCACATGCGCCCCAGCCGTCCACTGGAGGCCAGCATGTCATGTATGAAATGTCAGCAACCGCATTCTGTGTAATTGGCAATATATAAAGTACGGTATTTAGTGTATCATGTGAGTTGACATAAAGAACAAGCTGCACTTGTGACACCTCATAAGACAGAAGTTTTGAGCAGGATAAGGCAAAGGCAAGAATCAGCCTGATGAAGAGGCCATAGTGTCTCGAAAGTTTGATTTGCTTACCATCTTTTCAGTTAGCCATTCAAAGGTATTAACCACTGAGGATTCTAATATTTTGCAAAGGCAAAAATAAAGGAAACTGAAAAAACAACTTAACGTGAAAAAAAGGTCTGAATTTACATTTAAGCAATCTGTTAAAGGGTTTGTCTAAACTTCATAAACAGGTAAAAGTGCAAAATGCTTGTAAAAACAAGCAACTTTGCAGTTTGCTGCCTATTAGAAATCCTCCTCTTTCTTAGGCCCCATTCACACACTGCTTTTTTTTGCTGCGTTATTTTAAGCACAAGCTCAAAAAAAGCCAGAAGTGGAACAATCAAAACCGGGAGTGGCACCTCAGAGGAAAGGTCTTATGGTGGGTTTACACGCCGCGATATCGGCGTCCAACTCCGATCCAACTCCGACAAAAAGTCACGTGGTTCGTGAGTTGGACCCGATATCGTTCCTGCATCGTACTGTTTGAAGGTACAATACGATGCAGGAACGATGGTAATCCGATATCAGGGGTCGAATGAGCGTGCTATTCAACCGCCCGATATCGGATGCCTGTTGGAGTCGGATCGTTGCGTGTAAACATCCAACTCCGATGTGTACGCCGACGCTACCCATTAACTCCCATGTTAAATGGTCGTTACTGGGTTGGTGGGCGTACACATCGGAGGGATGTGGTTTCCCGATATCGCAATGTGTAAACCGCCGATGCAATATCGGGAAAAGCGCACTAAAAATGCGCGCTCCGCGCCGTTGTATAGCGATATCGGGACGATATCGCTACGTGTCACCCCACCATTAGGGCCAGTTTACACACACCAACTTATCTGTCCAACTTCTGACCAACTTGCTGGTTGCAGTGAAACCATTGACACATAGTTACATTTGTACACAGCCACAAAATGGAGCAATGTGTCCATGATTTCACTGCAACCAGCAAGTTGGTCAGAAGTTGGACAGATAAGTTGATGTGTGTAAACTGGCCCTAAAGGCCACTTTACACACACAAGATATCTGTGTCCAACTTCTGAACAGATCTCTGGTTGCAGTGAAATCATGGACACATTGTTACATTTGTACACAGCCACAAAATGGAACAATGTGTCCATGCTTTCACTGCAACCAGAGATCTGTACAGACGTTGGACACAGATATCTGTGTGTGTAAAGTGGCCTTTATATAAACAAGTGCTCCACTTATATGTTTAATCACCCACTCCTGGTTTGTGATGAGCTTGTGCTTAAAAATATGCAGCAAAAAAGCAGTGTGTGAATGGAGCCTTAGGGTATGTGCTCACGGTCCGGAGGAGCTGCGTGTTGGATGCAGAGAGACCGCAGCCGCCCCGTACTCACCATGTGCGGCGAGTGCGGGGCGGCTTCTTCCTGCAGTCTCTCTGTGGCAGCCGCTTCCGACTCCGCAGCATGAAATTAACATGCTGCGGATGAGCGGACTTCCGGCAACCCGCACCGCAGCTTCAAAGACGCTGCGGGCGGGTAAAGCATAGTGAGGATGAGATTTCTTTAAATCCCATCCACTATGCTGATACTGTACTACGCAGCGTTTTGGATGCAGCGCAAAGACGCTGCATCCAAAACGCTGTGTATCCTGATCGTGTGCACGCACCCTTAGTCTGGTTTCACACTGCAATTTTTTCCCTGTTCAGGTTTCATCAGTGTTTGTGTGCCAAAACCAGGAGTGCTCCAAACCTCAGAACAGGTGTCAATCTTTCAATTATACTTTTTCTCTGCAAGTTCCTCTCCTGGTTTTGGCACACAAACCTGACCGAACCTGAACAGGGAAAAAACTGCAGTGTGAAATCAGCCTTAACAACAAAAGGATTTAACATTTTATAGTTTAGTACTTGCCTAGGTTACCGTAATAGGCATCTCCATACAACTTTCAGTGGTAATCCATTTCCTCAGCAAAAAAAGAGAGGAATGGGGACAAGAGGCGCAATAGTGCCCTTATCACTAGACACTAGCTGATGCAATGGTGAAAAAAGTTAATCCACTCACCTACTCCAGTTGTGAGACCCACAACTGGTTTGTAGACCTGTTTGGATAAATATCCTGATGGCTACTGCTGAACCTCCACCGGTCTCACACATGTGTAGACGAAGCCAGATGCTTTGGGAAGAAAAGGTGTGCTGTGGTCCGCGCTGCCAGGTTAACTCACATCAAAGAAAACGAGTAGACGATGTCCAGTTCAATCTTCTTTATTTTCCTACGCGTTTCAGTGCCCTCCTGGCACCTTCATCAGGGGTCATCCCTAATGAAGGTGCCAGGAGGGCACTGAAACGCGTATGAAAATAAAGAGGGATTGAACTGGACATCGTCTACTCGTTTTCTTTGATGTGAGTTAACCTGGCAGCGCGAACCACAGCACACTTTTCTTCCAAAGCATTTCCTCAGCAAGGAGCGCAGTGCTAAAGTGTTGGCAAGTCAATATATCAATAATAATAATAAAACTTTATTTGTATAGCGCCAACATATTCCGCAGCGCTTTACAGTACAATGGTTCGTATAAGAATAATATACAATACAGAATGGTAGGTAATAAGAACAGTAGTTACATACAATAAACATAGAATCAATGTAGAAATACAATAAATAAGGCAAAAATAAAGGTGACCCTGCTCGAAGGAGCTATGACTAGATGGGGGTGACACAAAGTACAGGGGCTTATAACAATGAATATCTTATGTCTAAATGACTATTGTTAGGGAGAATGATAGGCCGTCCTGAAAAGATGTGTTTTTAGGGAGCATCTGAAGCTATGCAAGTTGTGAATGGTCCTAATTTCTAGGGGTAGAGCATTCCAGAGGATTGGTGCAGCTCGAGAGAAGTCTTGGAGTCGGGAATGGGAGGTTCGGATTAATGCAGATGTTAGTCTAAGGTCGCTTCCAGAGCAAAGGGGACGGGTGGGGTGGTAGACAAAGATGAGGATACAGAGGTAAGGAGGTGCCGAACCATGAATAGCTTTTTGGGTGACAACGAGCAATTTGAATAGGATCCTATAGTGTATGAGCAGCCAATGTAGTGACTGGCACAGAGCGGAAACCAATAATCAATAATTCAACCTCTCTAAAGGCAGATGTTCTCCTGGATTTCTCCAAACCTAGATGCATCCATCAGATACTAGATATACTGTAGAAGTGTGATTGATCACTGCACAGAAAGTTTACATTGCTCTAGGATCCAGGGGCAGCTTTATTCCACTCTATTCGACACCAGCTTTGTGCTTCGTTATACAAGGCTTTCATTTACAGTTAGGGCCAGAAATATTTGGACAGTGACACAATTTTGGCGAGTTGGGCTCTGCATGCCACCACATTGGATTTGAAATGAAACCTCTACAACAGAATTCAAGTGCAGATTGTAATGTTTAATTTGAAGGGTTGAACAAAAATATCTGATAGAAAATGTAGGAATTGTACACATTTCTTTACAAACACTCCACATTTTAGGAGGTCAAAAGTAATTGGACAAATAAACATAACCCAAACAAAATAATTTTATTTTCAATATTTTGTTGCGAATCCTTTGGAGGCAATCACTGCCTTATGTCTGGAACCCATGGACATCACCAAACGCTGGGTTTCCTCCTTCTTAATGCTTTGCCAGACCTTTACAGCCGCAGCCTTCAGGTCTTGCTTGTTTGTGGGTCTTTCCGTCTTAAGTCTGGATTTCAGCAAGTGAAATGCATGCTCAATTGGGTTAAGATCTAGTGATTGACTTGGCCATTGCAGAATGTTCCACTTTTTTGCACTCATGAACTCCTGGGTAGCTTTGGTTGTATGCTTGGGGTCATTGTCCATCTGTACTATGAAGCGCCGTCCAATCAACTTTGCAGCATTTGGCTGAATCTGGGCTGAAAGTATATCCCGGTACACTTCAGAATTCATCCGGCTACTCTTGTCTGCTGTTATGTCATCAATAAACACAAGTGACCCAGTGCCATTGAAAGCCATGCATGCCCATGCCATCACGTTGCCTCCACCATGTTTTACAGAGGATGTGGTGTGCCTTGGATCATGTGGCGTTCCCTTTCTTCTCCAAACTTTTTTCTTCCCATCATTCTGGTACAGGTTGATCTTTGTCTCATCTGTCCATAGAATACTTTTCCAGAACTGAGCTGGCTTCTTGAGGTGTTTTTCAGCAAATTTAACTCTGGCCTGTCTATTTTTGGAATTGATGAATGGTTTGCATCTAGATGTGAACCCTTTGTATTTACTGTCATGGAGTCTTCTCTTTACTGTTGACTTAGAGACAGATACACCTACTTCACTGAGAGTGTTCTGGACTTCAGTTGATGTTGTGAACGGGTTCTTCTTCACCAAATAAAGTATGCAGCGATCATCCACCACTGTTGTCATCCGTGGATGCCCAGGCCTTTTAGAGTTCCCAAGCTCACCAGTCAATTCCTTTTTTCTCAGAATGTACCCAACTGTTGATTTTGCTACTCCAAGCATGTCTGCTATCTCTCTGATGGATTTTTCTTTTTTTTCAGCCTCAGGATATTCTGCTTCACCTCAATTGAGAGTTCCTTTGACCGCATGTTGTCTGGTCACAGCAACAGCTTCCAAATGCAAAACCACACACCTGGAATTCACCCCTGACCTTTTAACTACTTCATTGATTACAGGTTAACGAGGGAGACGCCTTCAGAGTTAATTGCAGCCCTTAGAGTCCATTGTCCAATTACTTTTGGTCCCTTGAAAAAGAGGAGGCTATGCATTACAGAGCTATAATTCCTAAACCCTTTCTCCGATTTGGATGTGGAAACTCTCATATTGCAGCTGGGAGTGTGCACTTTCAGCCCATATTATATATATAATTGTATTTCTGAACATGTTTTTGTAAACAGCTAAAATATGAAAACTTGTGTCACTGTCCAAATATTTCGGGCCCTAACTGTACCTGGATGTAATTCAATGGATTTTACAGGAAAAAATGTTAGTAAACATTCTTACCTGTATTAAATTTCTTGTATATAAGGCAAAACTAAAAGGAGGAGAAAAAACCCCCACCTACCCCTTAGGGTATGTGCACACTATCAGTGTTTGTTTAGGCTTTCACGCAGCTGAATTTTCCCATGAATCACGTACCACTTGCATTTTTCCATGCGTTTTTTTTGCATGCATTTTTATCTCAATAAAGTTGGTTGAAACAAAGGTAGCAGAAGAAATAGGAAGTTGACCAAAGCAAAATAAAGTCCCACCCTCCTACATCTTGTATACCTTACACCCTTTAGTGCCTTTCATGTGACACTAAAGGGTGTTTAGCATAGTTTAACCTAATCAATAAATAAATGATTTAAAAAGGGATGCAGGGTTCTTCTATTTTTGAAAATCATCCAAGGTAAAACAGGCAGCTGAGGGCTGACATTATCAGGCTGGGAATGTGCATTATTATTGGGCTCTTCCCAGCCTAAAAACACCAACCCGTAGCCGCCCACAAAAGTGGCGCATCACATTAGATGTGCAAATTTTGGCGCTTCACCCCTGGTAGTTGGGGTTGATATCAACCCTATAGTGTCAGCTGGCATCAAGATAGTGTTGAAAATGGATAGGCATCTATCAGATACCCCCATTACTACCCAGTAAGTTAAAATAGAAAAAATACAGACACAGAAATATTTTCTTTTATAAAACACCCTCCCACTCTTTCCCTAATTCACCAATTTATTAAAAAAAAGCCATAAAGATCAAAAGTAATCCACAGAATCTGGAGTAGTCCACAAATGTGACTCCCTCATTCTCCAATTTATTATTAAAAAAGATACCTTGCAGCTCCGATGTAGTCCATGGCATTCCCACAATGGTCCCCGAATATGTGATGAGCGATGATGACATCAGCAGTGGCGTAACTACCTCGGTCGCAGCCCGTGCCCTGTGCTTCCACCCGCCCGCCGCGACCGCGATAGTGTTTGCCCGAGGACGAGGAGAGGAGGGAGGATGGGCAGTGAATGCAGCCTCACTTCCTGCAGCTGTGCCTCCTTTCCTCTCAGCAGCGCAGAAGCTGGCTGACCGCGGGAGTCACTTGCCTGCAGGTACTACCGACTTATGTAACGCCGATTCACGCCCGCCCCGCTCCTCAACCTCCGCCAGCACCCCCCCCGCTCCTCACCTAGTAGGGGCCCCAGACGAATTCCTGCACCAGGGCCCGCAGCCATGTTGTTACGCCACTGGACATCAGTAATATTACTGCTCATCATCACTCTTGCCGGGTCACACAGAGGGCAGCGCGAAACCCAGAATGTCTCACGAGCGGTGACATTAGTGAGTTCATTTTCACCACTCATGACACATTCCGAGTCTTGCACTGCCCTTTATGTCACTTGACAAGAGCATGATGAGCAGTAACGTTATTGAGGCCATCACTGCTTGTCCTATTCGCTGGATATCGCTGAGCGTAGCCTGACCGGGAGTGATCTATGAAGTGTTGTTTTCAGAACAAGGCTCCATAGGTTGTACCACTGTTTTGGGGGATGTTGTGAGAACACAAATAAATTGGTGATCAAGGGACAGATTCTTGTCTTTCTTTAACGCTTTTTATGTCTTTTAAGGTCCCATTTGTGGACGACTTCAGATTCGACGGACTACTTCGGATCTTCAATGCTTTTTATTTTAAATAAATTGGTGAACCAAGGCAAGAGTTGGGGGGTGTTTTTTAAAATAAAATATTTATGTGTATTTTTTTCTTTTAACTTACTGGGTTATTAATGAGGATGTCTGATAGACACCTCTCCATTACTAAAACCAGGACTTGATGCTAGCTGACACTACACCCACAACTTCCATTACCCTGATTGCCACTGCACCAGGTTATTCGGAAATAGCTGAGGTCAAGAGCCAGAATTGGTGTATTTAATGTGATGCACCACTTTTGGGGTGGCTGTGGGCTGTTATTTTTAGGCTGGGAAGGACTTAATAGCCATGGACCTTCCCAGTCTGATAACACCAGCCCACAGCTTATTATAAAAAATAGGGGAGCCCCCATTCCATTTTACATGCAGTGGTGGATTATAAAGAGGTCAATCTAGGCGGCTGCCACGGGCCCAATGCTCTGGGGAAGGGGGGGGGTAGCCGCAGAGTTAATTGCCCTAATATAATCCGCCACTGTCTGTCCGCACCGCTGCCGCTGGCACTACCGCCACGCAGACCTCTTGCTGGCTGACTCAGTGTAAAGTAAAACAAATTATTAAGCAATATAATTTAAGGATTTGTTGTACTTGACTTAATCACTGGTCAGGGAGGGTATAGATGAGACACTGGACAGAGGACTGTCTGTCTGTACTGAAACTACATGGGGCAAATTTACCCCATGTAAACTGTGCCCCACCATCTTGGATAAAATAGATAGACACATATGAAATGAGTCTACATGCTGTGTGCTCCTGTATCTGGATAGTTTGCTTGGATCATGTATGTATGGAGTCCATGCATACATGATTCAAGCAAAATATCCAGATAGAGGGGCACACCCAGCATGTAGAGGCATTTCATATGTGTCTATCCAAGGTGGAGGGGCAGTGAGTGTGCATGATGAGTATTTGATGAGTTTTTTGCTCAGTATTTGTAAGGCCTCGTGCAGATGTACAATATTTGGTGAGGTCATACCTCAGCATTTATAAGGCCACATGCACACACTGAGTATTTGGAGAGTTTTTTCCTCAGTATTTGTAAGGCTGGTTTCACACTGCAGTTTTTTCCTTGAGTGTGTTAAAACCAGGAGAGGAACTTGCAGAGAAAAAGTATAATTGAAAGGTTGACCCCCTGTTCTGGGTTTTGGAGACCCTCCTGGCTTTGACACACAAACCTGATCGAACCTGATCAGGGAGAAAACTGCAGTGTGAAACCAGCCTTAACACCACAAGGACGCACAGAACGAGGAGGACATGAAGGGAACGAGCGAGGCAGCGCAGGGGGCATGAAATACCCCCATGGACAAGGTGTCTGAATAACAAGGGCCCACCTCCATGGATTTTTACTGTAAGTTTTTATAAATCTATATATCGGGGTAGCAGCCCCACAGAGCTATCGGGGACCCCATGCCCGAGTGCAGCAGACATGCTGCATTCAGTGCTGGACTTAAATTTACATCCATGGGGATGAGGGGTGACAGTTCCTCTTTAAACATGCCCTATTAAGGGCTCCTCTGCTCGATTATATTTGCTTTACTTCAAGCGATTGCAGGAGGGTGTGCCTCCCTCATCACCGTGTGGATCCCTGGCAGAAGATTGAACCTGAGACAAAAAACTACCAGTTGGGAGAGCTGGTTATATTTTTTCTTTTTTCATTCGTTTAATCAAATATATGATAATAAAAAGCTGATTTTTTTTTACTGCCTAAAGATAAGGTGTTGCTGCATAAAAAACATTCTGTGTGAACATAGCTTTAGGGTGCATAGTCACAATAAGTAAATGCAGCGTTTTGGATGCAGCATATTGCCGCTGCATTGTACAGTAGCAGCACAGCGGATGATTTGTAGAAATCCCATCCTCACTATGCTTCACCAGACTGCAGCGTGTTTTCAGCTGCTGTGCGGGTTGCCGCCACTCAACTCCTCCACAGCATGTTCATTTCATACTATGGAGTCGGAAGTGATCACCATCAGCTGCACGCAGAGAGACGCCACCCTGCACCCACTGTAGCTGCAGTCTGCCTTCGGCCACCTGCAGGTTCCTGCTGGTCTGGAGGCGCTGTGGCCAACATCTGTGCAAACTATGGTTGTGTATCCGTTTTTGGGTAGGGCGTGTATCCATGTGTCATGGATTGTGTGGCACACGTGTGCTGTCTGTGAGCTATCTGTGGATAGCACACAGACAGCCTGTCAGTGTATACTCCCCCGACACATGACCTGTCACATGGGGGGGCCACAGAGTATGAGTAGCCCGGGGCCCTGGCTACCCTTAATCCACCCCCGTTTATATGTATGTATTTATTAGGATAAACAAGGCTAAAAGATATCCCTCATCCACCAGCTGTCCCTGTACTGAATGCAGGTAACAGCAGTTTTACTAGAGAAAGGACAGTATGTAGCCCTGAAAAAGACTTTCCTTTTAATGGTGCAACAGTGGTATTAAATTACGTAAAAGCAATTAAACTGTGCCTATATACTTTTTCTAACCTCTCCTTACTAGATGAAGTCTCCCTGAACTGCTTCCAGAGAAGAGAGTGCTGAGCATAGCTTTACTGGGTCTTATATACAGTAAGACCCGATGATGTGATGCAATCGGCCAATCACAATAATGCCAATAGCCAACATGGCTACAGCAAAATTGGGTATGGCTGGAAAGCATGTGGCTTGAGCACCCACGATACTTGATCAAACAATGAGCATACCTGAGCATCCCGATTGAGTATAGATCAGTGGTGAGCATGCTCGCTGACCACTAGTTACGTGCTATCTGCTTAATGGCTGGGCTTTTGCGGTTCCTTAAATTTGTCAGTAATATCACTAACAAATACTGCTGTTATTCTTTTACAGGACTAAGCTCGAAATCAGTGTACTCTTTATAACAAGCCATTCTTTCACAAATGTTAATAAATTCAGATGGCATGGCAAGGGGTTAGATTTTATACACCTGTGGCAATGTAGCTAAATAAAAAACGTGTTCAATGATGAAGTTGTTTGTCCCAATACTTTTATCCATATTTCATACATTAAAGAAATACTATCACCAATCTGAACTGTCCTTTTATTTTAACCTCCCTGGCGGTATGATTATGTCAGGAATTTTGTACTAAAAGCGGTACCATTTTTTTGGTAAAAAATTGCTTTTATAGACAGAAATTTTATACATTTGTATTTCCCGCCCAGTTCCGCCTCCAATGAGCCACTGCGGCTCACAGAGACGGAACCAGGAAGTCATATGGAGGCATCCGAAGGGGGCTCTCACCAGCGATCACAGCGGTGACATTGTTGGATCACCAGGAGAAGGTAAGGAGACTCCGCTGCTCTGAGCGTCAGGGGCGGACCTACCATGGTGCAGCTGGTTCAGCTGCACCAGGGCCCCGACTGGGTAGGGGGCCCCTCAAGCATCAGTAGCGGGCCCCCGTGACCCTGTGACAGAGGAGAGGAGGGTAACTGAGGGAAGCAGCATCCTGCTTCCTTTGGGTGTTCCCGCCCCTCCTCTCATCTGCAGCCCAGGCTCTAACCCTAGCACTAACCCTAGCCCTAGCCCCAGCCCTAACCCTAGCTCTAACCCTAGCCCTAACCCTAGCCTTCACCCTAACCCTAGCTGTGGAGAAGGCGGCGGTGCCATATCCCTGTCATGGCGCTGGTGGCAAGGGGCAGGTAAGACCTGATGCAGGGGCAGCCCCCCCCGGTCCTCACGCCCGCGGGTCGGGGTTACCGCTTCTGGCAGTGAAAGTTAACCCTGAGTCACACTCGGGAATACCGCTAGGAAGGTTAAAAAAGCAGTGAGTAGCCCCAGATTGAGTGACCTGTCAATCACAGGAGGCAGGCGGTGGGCCATGAGTAGAAGAAGGACAGCTGTAACTGTAGGGCCCGCCCACTGCACTTGCAGCTCATTAGAATACACTTTCATCTATAGATTTCTTTAACCCTGCTGTTGTCTTCGGTCAAAAACGACCGATTTTGAACTTTAATATTTTTTTAAATATTCAAGATGCAGTTCTGAAACTTGTGGTTGATTGACTTTTCCTCATTTGAGGGGTTCTTACTATGCGTATTGTTATATATTTTTTTTATGTTTACTTTTTGCTCCACAATTTTTTATACACTTGTACTCTTCGGTCAAAAATGACCGATAGCCTTTTATAATGATCTCCAGCCATTTTATGAGTAAAATAAAGGAGCATCTCATTTTGTACTATATATTACATCTACTACTATTTATCAATTTATTTAGGTCCTTTTGGTCCATGCAGATTTACACATACATACATTTTCTCATTACAATACTGCTGATGGATTACCTTCCAGTATAGTTATGTGCCAAATATTTTTACCCTGCTGTTCCTGTAAAATAGTTCAATTCAGTTCTGCATTTGTGCTATGGAAGGAAATAGACCCAAATTGGAACACAAATAAACTATATAATGGTACATTTACATGCCGCCACCGAGGGTAGCAACAGGTAGGCACCGCACGTGCACGTTTTCAATGGTTGCTAACGGTACCTGATGCCGCATATACACGCCGCCACAAGGTGCTCCACAGAAGGTACTTTCGTTCCCCAGAAGTGTCGACGGGTGCCGCAGGTTACCTTCTGTGGCGCGCCTTCCCTGATTTACACGCCGCTACCACAAGGGAATATGGGCGTACATATTGTGCGCCGTAACTACATAGGCGTGAGAGAGTAGTGTATTACGCAACGCTCGTACGGTGATTGGACAATGCAATAACATCATGATTTGCCAGCCAGCACAGGGAGGCTGGCTAATACATGACGCTTTAGCAAATGTGTAGTGTGACTAGTCAGCTCGTTAAATATGCCGCCCTGTCCAGGGACAGCCAATGGGTACACAGTAGTCCCCACCAATGAT
The DNA here is from genome assembly GCA_033576535.1 of Allobates femoralis. Lineage (NCBI taxonomy): Eukaryota > Metazoa > Chordata > Amphibia > Anura > Aromobatidae > Allobates > Allobates femoralis. The sequence goes on along the minus strand of JARQOC010000003.1, from coordinate 114,062,246 downwards.
AGCTGATGGGGCGTGGTATACATGACGCTGTGGAATGCCCCAGGTAACTCAAATACCGTACCTGTGCCCCGATTACACGCCGCCACCATAGGGATTATACCTGCTTGTTTTTCAGCACGGCTGAAACACAGGTATACAAAGGCACAGGAAGAAACTTCCTGAATTACACGCCGCCACTTCGCAGTGTTTTGAAGGTAAAAGGAACAATTGTGCCCGATACCTGCCGGTTTCTACCTTTTGGTGGCGGCGTGTAAAGGTACCATTAGAGAAGACTTTTCATAGAGGAGTTGGGAAAATCACTGGTTAGCCCATATATTGAAGAACGAAAGGTAACACCCAGAGCTGATGGAGCGGCAGCCATTGTCCACAGGATCCAACAGCAAGATAAAGAAAGAGAACCAACAGCTTACACCAGCACTGCTACAATACCCACGGACGCCACCAGCTACGCAACCAGCCTAAAACGGAAACGATGCAACTTCTGTCCATAATCAACATCAACTTGTGATATGTTACAGATGTGAAAAATATTTATGCAAAAGACATGTCAATTATACCTGTGACAATTGCAAACAGTAAATTTTGCACCGTGTGACTTAGGCTAGGGTCACACTTGCGTTTTTTTTCATGAGTTTTTGGAGACCTGCGTTTTTAAAAAAGTATGTAAAAACGCACCCATAGGCCCCCCATGTTAAAAAACGCATGTCTTAATAGCAAAAACGCATGTGTGACAGTACCATGCGTTTTTGTATGCGTTTTTGCAATTATGTTATTAGCTGACATCAAAAACGCATGCAAAAACGCATGGTACATGAGTACCATCCAAAAACGCATGCGTTTTCTAAAAAACGCATGCGTTTTCCATAGGGGCCCATGTTAAAAAAAGCATGCGTTTTTAAAACAGCACCAAAAAACTCTGCTTGCACTATTTTTTGGTGCTGATTTAAAAACGCATGCAAAAACGCAGGGTGCCATCCCACATCTTAAAAAACGCATGCTGAAATGAAAAACGCATACAACAACGCATGAGTTTTTTTAAGTCACTAAAAAAACTCATGCCAAGTGTGACCCCAGCCTTATTTATCATTTTACATTAAAAAAACTGAAATGTTAATTTTTTTTTTTTGTTGGAAAATAATATAATTACATTTAGTTCATTGTTATTAGTTAGAGTTTACAGTTGGCTGAATAATTATTTTTGTATGTGCAAATATGCAATATGCATAAATATTCCAATAAAGCCATGTTAAATGTTTTGACACAAAAAAAATAAAAAAAGTTTTTCTTTCCATTTTTCATTTGTTTATAAACAACCAGGTTCACATACAATATAATACTGCAAAAATTACTCAATTTAAACACTTTAGGCTGCCTTCAGACTTGCAGATGCATCTGCAGCGTTTTGCAGATGCATCTGCAAGCATCTGCATGCAGACCGTGGCCCCTATGTTTATAATGGAGCGCACGGCGGTCTGCAGATGCTTGCAGACCGCCGTGCGCTCTCATTGCCTGCGCACAAATCACACACTCTCGCCCGCACCAGGGACTCGACATGCTGCGTCCCGGGTGCGGACGCGGGACACCGGAAGGAGCAGATATCGTCCGCATCCGCACCCGAACGCAGCAAATGCTGCCAAACGCAGGCACTATGCGTTCCTATGTTAAACATAGGAACGCAGTGCGCATGCGTTTGAATGCGTATGGAAACGCAGCATAAGCTGCGTTCACATACGCAAATGTGAAGGCAGCCTAAATTAGCTAAAAATCAAGACTTTATTAGGTCCGGTCAAAAATGACCGGAAGATAACAAGTGTATAGTGGTAACCAGGAGAATAGCAGGGTTAAAACAGCAAATCAGATTTTTACAAGAAAGATAAGGATTTACTCAGCAGTGACGTGCCTTTATATACATTCCATTAGTTTGAGGTATAAAATCCTGATGACGGGTTCTCTTTGTCCATTGCAATCCTTAGAGGTCACAGAAATACTATTCATAACATTTTTCATCTATGTTGAAAAGCAAAGCTAAAAAAGTAATTATCGATTATTTTAAATTATGGCTCAACAGTGTGAATTGAATCTCCCAAAAATGTATTTTTGTTATTATGAAGCAAATGCAATAAAATCTCCTTATTGATCAGCTGCCACAGATGGCAAAAGAGAAATAATGTTGTTTGGTGGAACAGACAATATCCTGTTTGCTGCATGAATGGGGAATTGAAACTTCTAAAGTCGCATCACATGAGGAGCACACTGTTTTCTTGTATTTTACTTACATTCAGGACTTCACAAGGAATGGTACTGTGATTACAGGACACGTTTAAAACCAGAAGCGTATAGGTGCAAGGTCCATAGGCCAAGGTTACAAAGACGAAGAAGCTAGAATTCTATGTTCAGGGATCATCACCCCAGCAGCTGAGCCTCTCATTGTCTACATTATTATGAACAGAATAACATGCAGATCAATAAAAGGAGTCATTAAATGCTCTGTAAAGAAAGACATTTTCTTTTCAGGATAATTCAAAGAAAAATTGTGTTCTTTCGTCTGTCACAGCATTAGAACATTGTGGTTCTGGGAACATTCAAATGTAGCTTCAATGAGATATTAAAGGGGTTGTCTTTATTTTAAAGGGAACCTGTTGTATGAGAAAAACGCTATTAAACTATTAACCTTCAGATATTGAGTTAATCTGCAGGTTAATAGTATTTTAATGTTGTGGGGCCGCCGCAATGAGTGCCCAGCTGCAAGGAGGAAATTAATTTTATTCTTCCCAGCAGCTGTGGGCTTTCAGTCATAAAGGGGTGGCTGTTGCAGCTTTAATCACTTGTCAGTATATATTGAGCAGTGGCTGTAAGAGCACCCCCCGACCCTCACAGACAATCGTCTCCCTACTGATGCACTATGTGGTTACAGCTTCCGCTCACTGTATACTGAGTTATGATTTAAACTGTTCAAGCTAGTTCTCTATGATTGAAATCTGGACAATCAGTGTGGCGGCATCACATCTTCAGAACACTATTAACCTGCAGATTAACCCCACATCTGTACAGTCCCTGACAAAAGTTATGTCGCTTATCCATGTTATGTAAATAAAAGCTTATAACTTGACGTTAAATTCATCCATTGGGTTTATAAATTACTCTTTTGAAAGCTGAAACCCTCCCAAATGTGGTTTAGGTTAACCGATCATTTACGGAGCACAGGTGAAGATGTAAGCTAGGATTGGGTGCATTATATGACCAGGCGACAAAACTTTTGCCAAAATCTGACCATTCTGTGTTCATTAAATGATCAAAATTTCAGCATTGATGCCAATTTCTTTTCTTAACCTAACCCACATTTGGGAGGGTTTCAACTTTCAAAAGAGTAATTTATAAAACCAATGGATGAATTTAACGTCAGGTTATACAGTTGTGGCCAAAAGTATTGACACCCCTGCAATTCTGTCAGATAATACTCAGTTTCTTCCTGAAAATAATTGCAATCACAAATTCTTTGGTATTATTATCTTCATTTAATTTGTCTTCAATGAAAAAACACAAAAGAGAATGAAGCAAAAAGCAAAACATTGATCATTTCACACAAAACTCCAAAAATGGGCCAGACAAAAGTATTGGCACCCTCAGCCTAATACTTGGTTGCACAACCTTTAACTAAATAATAACAAAATAACTGCGATCAACCGCTTCCGGTAACCAACAATGAGTTTCTTACAATGCTCTGCTGGAATTTTAGACCATTCTTCTTTGGAAAACTGCTCCAGGTCCCTGATATTTGAAGGGTGGCTTCTCCAAACTGCCATTTTTTAGATCTCTCCACAGGTGTTCTATGGGATTCAGGTCTGGACTCATTGCTGGCCACCTTAGAAGTCTCCAGTGCTTTCTCTCAAACCATTTTCTAGTGCTTTTTGAAGTGTGTTTTGGGTCATTGTCCTGCTGGAAGACCCATGATCTCTGAGGGAGACCCAGCTTTCTCATACTGGACTCTATATTATGCTGCAAAATTTGTTGTTAGTCTTCAGACTTCATAATGCCATGCACACGGTCAAGCAGTCCAGTGCCAGAGGCAGCAAAGCAACCCAAAACATCAGGGAACCTCCGCCATGTTTGACTGTAGGGACTGTGTTCTTTTCTTTGAATGCCTCTTTTTTTCTCCTGTAAACGCTATGTTGATGCCTTTGCCCAAAAAGCTCTACTTTTGTCTCATCTGACCAGAGAACATTCTTCCAAAACGTTTTAGGCTTTCTCAGGTAAGTTTTGGCAAACTCCAGCCTGGCTTTTTTATGTCACTGGGTAAGAAGTGGGGTCTTCCTGGGTCTCTTACCATACAGTCCCTTTTCATTCAGACGCCGACTGATCGTACGGGTTGACACTGTTATACCCTCGGACTGCAGGGCACCTTGAACTTGTTTGGATGTCAGTCGAGGTTCTTTATCCACCATCCGCACAATCTTGCGTTGAAATCTCTCATCAATTTTTCTTTTCTGTCCACATCTAGGGAGGTTAGCCACAGTGCCATGGGATTTAAACTTCTTGATGACACTGCGCACGGTAGACACAGGAACATTCAGGTATTTGGAGATGGACTTGTAGCTTTGAGATTGCTCATGCTTCCTCACAATTTGGTTTCTCAAGTCCTCAGACAGTTCTTTGGTCTTCTTTCTCTTCTCCATGCTCAATGTGGTACACACAAGGACACAGGACAGATGTTGAGTCAACTTTAATCCATGTCAACTGGCTGCAAGTGTGATTTAGTTATTGCCAACACCTGTTAGGTGCCACAGGTAAGTTACAGGTGCTGTTAATTACACAAATTAGAGAAGCATCACATGATTTTTCTAACAGTTACAATACTTTTGTCCACCCCCTTTTTTATGTTTGGTGTGGAATTACCGGTAGATCCAATTTGCCTTTAGGACAATTCTTCTTGTGTTTTTTCATTGAAGACAAATTAAATGAAGATAATAATACCAAAGAATTTGTGATTGCAATCATTTTCAGGAAGAAACTGAGTATTATCTGACAGAATTGCAGAGGTGTCAATACTTTTGGCCACAACTGTAAGCTTTTATTTACATAACATGGATAAGCGACATAACTTTTGTCAGGGACTGAAGATTAGTAGCATTTTTTAACATCAGTGTGTCACGAGTGTCACGAGGACCTGGGACCAAAAGGTCTTTACCTTATGTTTAAATGCATCTAGTTTCTTTTAGCACTGCAGGGGTTAAGGACTCTTTGCTGGCTGTTTCTTGTGGCTTGAATCTCAGGTGCAGCTCTTTTGTGACCACCTCCTCCTTTATTATTATTACTATTATTTATTATTATAGCATCACTTATTCTATGGCACTTTACATGTGAAAAGGGGAATACATAGACAAGTACAATAATTATGAGCAATACAAGGCACACACAGATACAGCAGTAGAGAGGACCCTACCCAACGATAGCTAACAGTCTACAGGTGGGTGTGAGGACACACTAGGAGAGGGTATGGCTGGTTGTGAGGTTGCTAACTGGACTGAGGCTCACTGCATGTTGTAGGATTGTCAAGCTTATAGGCTTTATAAGTAGTCATGTGATTTACAATCTGACGCAGGTTATGGAGTCTTTCTATGCTGTTCACTTTGGAAGGAGACAATCTCTGGAATAAGCTGTGGAGTTGTAACAATTGAAGCTGCATGTCTTTGCTGCAACAGTGAAGTTTTGAGTTATATCCTTTTGTCTCTATTTTCCTTCTGTCTCCTTCTCTCCCCTGCTCCTTCTGGGCCTTCCATGGCTGCGTACCCATGAACCAGTTATTGATTAGCACTCTGGGGATGTCCTCAAATGAGAGGGACAGGCTTGTCATGACAAGTGCCTGAAGTCCATACGTCCGGGGCTCTCTTCTTGTTCACCATCAGCTTTACCTGGACAACCTGCTGCCTATTGTTCATTCACTGACGTCTTCGACAAGGAGGTTGACATTCTTCTACCTCACTGGACTGTCTAATTGACCTCCCCAGCACTACGCCTCCTCAAGGTTAGATATAGCCTTTATCTCCAGCTAAAACTCAGCCCATGTCCGAATATATCAAGGAGAATCTGGCCAGTGGTTTTATCCTGAAATCCTTCTTACCAGACGGTGCAGGCTTATTTTTTGTTAAGAAGGATGTATCTTTGAGGCCATGTATTGACTACTGAGGTCATAACCAGATCACAGTAAAGAATAAATATCCATCTCTCATTCCGGAGTTGCTTGATCGTCTTCGTGGAGCCAGAATCTTTTCTAAATTTGATCTTTGGGGAGCCTACAACGTAATCAGGATACGCTTGGGGGATGAATGGACGAATGGAAGACAGCATTCAACCCTGGTGATGGGCACTATGAATACCAAGTGATGCCTTTTGGTCTTAGTAACACCCCAGCAGTTTTTCAGGAGTTTGCTAATGACATCTTCCGCAACCTTCTCTATTCCTGAGTCATAGTATATCTGGACAATATCCTGATATTCTCGCCCGACCTGTCTACTCACAGGAGAAATGTTCGTCTCGTTCTTCAGCTAAGGGTGAAAGGTTTATATGCAAAATACGAGAAATTCCTCTTTGAACGAAGATCTTTGCCCTTTCTGGGATACATTATCTCTGATTTAGGACTCAAGAAGGATCCAGAGACAAGTTTTCTGCTGTCCTTAAATGGCCCCATCCAGTCAGCATCAAAGCCATCCAGTGATTTCTTGGATTCACTAACTACTAATATCTATTCATTCCACACTTCTCTGCTTTTGTCCAGCCTATTATCTCTCTAACCTGCAAAAGGGCTAACCCCAAGAATTGGAACCCTGAAGATAAAGCATCCTTTTAAGCTCTCAAGCAGGCCTTCTCCTCTGCTACCAGTTTGCATACACCAGGGGTCAACAAGCAATTCTTCTCCTCCGGAACTGGAAGTATGCTAACTCAGAAACTTGCCTCCAGTAAAATGTAACTTGCAGTTTCTTCTCCAAATCTTTCTTTGCCAGCGAACACAACTATTCCATTGACGATCATGAACTGTTCGCCATCAAATTAACATTGGAGAAGTGGCGATATCTACTGGATGGTGCTGTCCATCCGATCATCATCTTCATCGACCACAAAAATTTTGCTTATCTGCAGTCTGTAACTTACCATCGATGCCAAAAACAAAAACCAACACTGCACTTGCAGGATGCAGTCAGACCCCCACTATGTAAAGCAAGCCCAGGTGCAGGTTAATAAATCACCTCAACCTACAACACGGTGTGGGAGGCGACTTGCCATGCACATGATGGGCTTGCATAGGACACCATTCACACTGATACATATGATGCTGCTTTTTCTTAGTAGTTTTTATCTGCAGTCTGTGCAAAGCTTGAACCCCCATTAAGCCCATTTGTCTTTGTTCTTTGCCTCCATTTTTTCCTGCTGAGAAAAACAGTAATGCGATCTCCAGGTGCTTCCTACCTGCTGATCAAGAGGAGGAACCCCAGCACATCATTGAGCCCAGTAAATTCCTCATTGTTGCTCCGGTTAATCTGTGACAACTTTCTCCTGGTAAGACCCTAGTTACTGAGGAGAACAAGAGGCGAGTGTTGTTATGGGGTCATTCTTCCAAGTCCTTGTTGCTGTCCTGGGCGGAGTTTTCTTACAATAATCATATTGGTGAATCCTCTGCAAAATCTCCTTTTTTCATTGTGTATGAACAGCACCCTAGAGTTCCTACTCCTGTCTTTTGCTAGAGACTTCTCACAAATATGGGCTGAGAAGGAGGTGTCCCTGAAAGAAGCAGCTATCAAGATGAAGAAGCATGCAGATAAGAGACGTCTTGATTCTCTATCCTTCCACCCTGGTGACAAGGGGTGGCTCTGCTCTAAGTATGTTTGCCTCAAAGTGCCTTAAAGTGACCCCCTTTAAATTAGGTCCTCGATTCATTGGTCCTTTCAAATTCCTTTGGAGGATAAGCGAGGTGTCTTAAAGCCTACAACTGCCACACTCCATGCGCATTCACAATTCCTTCCATGTTTCCCTCCTGAGGTTGGTGGTTCTCAGTCCTTACTTTTGTGATCCTGTGGCTTCTCCTCCTCCTGTCACCGCTGATGACATCTATGAAGTGCAGGACACCTTGGTCATTAAAAGGCGAGGTAACAAGACTCTTTCCCTGGAGGATTGGAAAGGATGTGGTCCTGAAGAAAGAATGTGGGAACCTGAGGAGAGTATCAATGCACCTTGTCTTCTGGAGAAGTTTTGAATTGGAGGGAGAAGGAGGGGGGAAAGGGGTGGGTACTTTCATGCCCCGTGCTGCGGGACTGATCCCTTCTGGGCTAGGGGGTCAGTGCACATCATACAGCTTTGTATGCCATGACTGCCCTATGGTCACCACGGAGGCCGGTCTCCAATAAGTGGTGAGACCAGTGCCCATCATGTGGTCCTCCTGGTCTGCTTATAGTCTCTCAGGTTGCTTTCCCAGCCAGCTGATCCCACGCCTCCCAGCACTTTGTCCTCCTCCTTCTCCAATTGAGGTCTGCGTCCTCCCTGCAGAACCTGTGAGAGCATGCTGAGATCATGTACCCACCCACTCACTCCTCTTAAAGGGCCAGTACACCTGTTCTTAATTTCACCTCTCAGGCTATCACTGGGTGACTACTTCTATTTAAGACACCTTCCTCTTAACGGAGTGCCTGAGCAACATCTCCTATCACTAGTTGCGTTGCTTTTCCTCAGGTCCTGTCCCATTCCCTCCCTATGCTTTCGTCCTTGGTATTATGTCCTTACCTATACCCCTTGTCTCACCTAGAGCCTGCTACTTCTGGCAGAGGAACGACTTGCCTGTACGCTACCTGTTCTACATGCGGTGCAACTGCCACGTTGATCCGGACCTCGCTATACCTGCACTTGCCAGTCCTGAAGTTAACCACGGTCAGTGTGCCTATCCCATTGGACAGAGTTCTGCTACTCCTGTACCTGCATCTCTTCTCCTGGACCAACTTGCAGTTGTCTCGCTACTTTGAACTTAGTACTTTCTTCTCATTGACTGTTATCTAGTCTTGTTCACTGAAAGGACTGTATTGGCGAGCTTACCTCTTTAAAGACTTTGGTTTACTCTATTTGCATTTCCTGCCTGTTCCTACCTACGAGTCAGCCCTAACTCCGGTGGTCTAGTGGGTCCACATCTCCACATTCACACCTCTGTGTGTCTGACAATATCTCTAAAACCAGAAACCTCCAAAATAAAAATGATAATGAAAACCAAGGTTTTATGGAACACTACAGTTTTCAGAAATGAGGGAATGATAGAAGATGCTTTCCAGTCTTAGCTAATCCTCCAGCTGTGCATTATATCTGTCATTTAATTCGCTGCCCTGTAATGATAATGAGGTAACTCTGTCAAGCAAGTCTCAATCTACATGGCACAGTTGATAAATAATTTGTGGAAAATAGCAAATGGCAGCCTATGACGAGTGTACCTTAACTCCTAAGGCCTCACACAGAGTGTTTGTGCTTTGTTTTTTGTTTATCCATTTTTGGTGCAATTTCAGCACCAAAAAAAATCTTCTTTTTGCAAAAAAAGCTTCATAAACGCATAATTTGTTTATGTTGCTTTTTTCTTCTATTTTTGATGGACACAAATATACAGACACACAGACATGCAGACAGAACCACACACACACACGTTCTTACCATCCCTGGTGATCCCACAGCGAGCCCGGCGATGTCTTCCTTCCAGGCTCCGACAAGACCTGTGAGTAATACGAGTAACTATAGGACTTTGGCTTTGTGACTCTCAGGCTGAGTCACATGGGCAGGTCCTGTCAGTACAGTACTTAGAGGTTCTGTGATGCCCAGAATGAAGACATCGCCGGGGCTCACCGTAGGATTGCCAGAGAGGGAGCGTTGGTGGTGTGGAAAACGCAGCAGAAAAACGGAGCACTAATTAACGCTCATATTCTGGATGCACCACTAATGCAGCAGTCAAAAACACTGATGTAAATATCAGTGAATATCCCATTCACTTTGCTACAAATGCAGAAACTGATCCATTTTTGATGCAGTAAAATTTTTTTAAAAAAATGCAGCATCATAATCGGATCAAAAACGTCCAGTGTGAACTTAGCCTAATTCAACAATAACAATTTTTTTGGTGATACATACCCTATCAATGCATCATTTATCTTAGCTGTACATCAGTAGTCATCATAATAAGGCTAGAGTCACACTTGGAGGGAGACCCATGTTTCACAGATCCGGTAAACACATAGCAAAGCCTGCTGTAGCGCATAGCATTAACGTCGCTTGCTGACCGGCAGCTGCCCGTTGCAGACGTTTTCCTGTGCGCTCAGCTAAAGCTCACTTCCTGGGGTTCTGGGTGTGGCCGTATCCAAGTAAACTATGGGTTACTATGGAGCAGCCTTGCTGGACAGCAATCAATTTTAATGCTATGCGCTACAGCAGGCTTTGCTATGCGTTTACCGGATCCGTGAAACATGGGTCACCCTCCAAGTGTGACCCTAGTCTTAGACTACCTTTTTTTGTTTTGTACATTTTTTCATGTCCATCCTTGGATTTTCTTCTTTTTTTGTTACAAATCTACTGTAACTAACAATGACAATCTATTCACAGAGACATACCTGGAGCTCTGTTGATAAAGCAGTGTCTCATCACATTCCACTGTTAATGAGAATAATATCCTTGACTTAATATGTCAAACTTTTACAGCATGTCTAGTCGCCATTGTTCCTAATCCTGTTTTTTTTTATTATCCCAGAATGTGTTTTATTTCTACATAAAAAGAACTTAATAATTATTATAAATGACATACAGAAAACGACAACAGCTTATGTCATTGTGTAAAAAAATAGCAAAAAGCAGCGAGAATTTATTTTATTGCTGTTTTTCACTGTTTTACTGATTTACTACTTACTAATAAGAGACGTGACAGAATCATTACACCTTCCTCCTTGTCACTAATACAAGTGTCCAAAAGATTTAACATTCGATGCTACAAAGAAAATGTAGACATAGAAAACAAAGAAAGTGTGTTAGGGCAGGCCATGATGGGCTTTAATGGCACATGTTCCTTTTCCTACAGATGGGAAAATACAAACTTCTTAACCATACTTCATATATTCTGCTGTACAGTCATATGAAAAAGTTTGGGCACCCCTCTTAATGTTACTCATTTTTTTTTTGTTAAAAATTGGGTTTTTGCAACAGCTATTTCAGTGTGATATATGTAATAACTGATGGACACAGTAATATTTCAGGATTGAAATGAGGTTTATTGTACTAACCAAAAATGTGAAATATGCATTATTTAAAAATTTGACAGGTGCAAAAGTATGTGCACCTCAACAGAAAAGTGACATTAATATTTAGTAGATCCACCTTTTGCAAAAATAACATCCTCTAGTCGCTTCTAGTGATGAGCGAGTACGCTTGTGACTACTCGGTACTCGCACGAGTATCACTGTACTCGGGCTACTCGCCGAGTACCGAGTAATCTCGCGATACTTGTGCTGTACTCGGGGTCCTCATCCCTGCATGTTGCGTCTTAGAGAGCCAGCCACATGCAGGGATTGGCTGGCAGTCACTGCAATGCCACAGCCCTGTTAGTTGTGGCATTGCAGTGATTGGCCGTCCCGCACAGCGTGACCGAGCCTTTATAAGACCCGGCCACGATGTGCTCTGTACACAGCCATCCAGACAGTCAGTGTAGGGAGAGTGTCTGCTGCTGCTTAAGGGACAGATTTGCGGCCCTCATAGGTAGATCGGAGCAGGGCTGCAAACTGCTGCTGACCAGAACAGTCCTTCTCAGGACTAATCTAGGAGGATATAGGCAGGGTGATCCAGATCGGGTCCAAGCTTTCCAGTGACCAGAACAGTCCTCAGGAGACTGTTGGAGCTGACTAGCTGTATACAGGCAGGGTGTAATATCCATATCCAGCTTTCCTGTGACCAGAACAGTCAGGAGACTGTTGTAGCTGACTAGCTGTATACAGGCAGGGTCTAATATCCATATCCAGCTTTCCTGTGACCAGAACAGTCAGGAGACTGTTATAGTTGACTAGCTGTATACAGGAAGGCTATCCATATCCAGCTTTCCTGTGACCAGAACAGTCAGGAGACTGTTGTAGCTGTATACAGGCAAAATGCGCAAGGGCGTTGGCAAGGAACAAGGAAGTGGACGTGATGGTGGTGCAGGCAGAGGCCGAGGTTGTGTGCAAGCACTAATTTCGCAACAACAAAGTGCCACATTATTCGCTTGCACGTCCTGTCCCAAATTCTTGGGGCCCGCAGCAGTACACCGCTCTTGAACCAATACCAGTGTCAACAGGTTGTTACTTGGATAGCGGATAATGCTTCAAGTCAGATTGGCACCTCCACAAACACCCTGTCTTCCTCACGGTCAAGTGTCAGTAGCCGTGATACTGCACCTCACATTTCCCAACCTGATCCTCCTTCCTACCACCAGGCCGAGTACACGTCCACGGACATTAGTGATCCCACACTTGGACACTTGGAAGAGCTGTTCACGTATCCATTCGTACAATCTGGCCTCTCGCCAGCTCCTGTTGAAGTGGGTCATAAGGAGAGCGTATGGACAGATGCCCAAATATTTGAGCAGCCATGTTCTCACGAAGGGAACGTTGGCAACGTGTCTCAACAAGGGGTGGACGATGATGAGACACAATTGCCAGGAAGTCAGGAGGAGGATCAGGTTGCAGAAGAGGAAGACGACGTGGTGGATGATCCAGTAGCTAACCCAACCTGGCAGGAGGATATGCAGAGCAGGGACAGCAGTGCACAGGGGGAGGGAGGCGTAGCATCCCAACAGGCAGTAAGAAGCAGGGTGGTGTCCGCAGGCAGAAGGTAGGCAACCGTTCCCCGGACCAACAACACGACACAAGTGCCTGTGCAAATGTTAGGTCTTCCCGAGTCTGGCAGTTTTTTAAGTTGGCTCCAGATGACTCTAAAAAGGCCATTTGCAACACCTGCCATGCCAGCATCAGCAGGGGTACGAAAACTAGCAGCCTGACCACCACCAGCATTATCAGGCACATGTCAGCCAAGCACCCGACTTTGTGGGAAGTACAACAGAGTCGAAGAGCTGTGCTTGCTGATGTCACTGCTACATCTTCGGTGTTGTGCGTGGAAGCCAATCCCCTGTCCATGCTACCCGCGAACAAGCCTCCGGCCCTGCACCTGAAGTTGCCCAGACACAAATAACACCACCATCAAGCACGTCCTTGTCCCAGCGCAGCGTTCAATTATTCATTCAGCAAACCTTTGAACGCAGGCGCAAATATGCTGCCAACGCCCCACATGCACAGTTCTAAATGCTCACATTTCGCGACTGCTTGCGCTAGAAATGTTACCTTTCCGGCTGGTGGAGACGGAAGCATTCCGCGACCTGATGGCGGCTGCTGTCCCACGTTACTCGGTCCCCAGCCGCCACTATTTCTCCAGGTGTGCCGTCCCCGCATTGCATAACCACGTGTCACAAAGCATCACACGTGCCCTGAACAACGCTGTTTCAGTCAAAGTCAACCTAACCACAGACACGTGGACAAGTGCTTGTGGGCAAGGCCGCTACATCTCCTTGACGGCACACTGGGTTAATATTGTGGAAGCTGGGACCCAGTCTGAGCGAGGGACAGAACACGTCCTTCCCACACCAAGGATTGCAGGCCCTACCTCAGTCAGGGTTTCACCCGCACTCTACAGTTCCGGAATGTCATGCTCCTCAGCCTCCTCCTCCTCCTCCTGCGCATCCTCATCCACTTTACCCTCCACACCAGTCCCAAGCTGGAAGCACTGCAGCACTGCCTCTGCGAAGCGGCAACAGGCTGTGCTGAAGCTAATATGCATAGGTGACAAACCCCACAATGCAGAAGAGGTGTGGACAGCTCTAAAACAGCAGGCAGATCACTGGCTCACACCTCTGAACCTAAAGCCAGGAAAAGTCGTGTGTGACAATGGCCGGAACCTGGTGGCAGCTTTGAGGCGAGGCCAGCTGATTCATGTTCCATGCGTGGCCCATGTGCTCAACCTGGTGGTTCAGCAGTTTATAAAGTCATACCCAGAGCTGTCTGATCTGCTGGTAAAAGTTCGCCGCCTGTCTGCACATTTTCGCAAGTCCCCTGCTGCTTCAGCCGACCTTGCCGACTTTCAGTGCCATTTGCGTCTTCCGGCCCACAGACTGGTGTGTGATGTCCCCACGCGTTGGAATTCAACTCTGCACATGTTGGTCAGGATATGTGAGCAGAAGAGGGCAGTTGTTGACTACCTGCATCACCTAAGCCATTGGGAAATGGGTCAAACTCCACACATAACAGCTGAGGAGTGGAGATGGATGTCCGACCTATGTATCATCCTCCAAAACTTTGAGGACTCCACCAAGATGGTGAGCGGCGATGACGCCATTATTAGCATCACCATACCGCTACTCTGCCTTCTAAAACGGTCTCTGCTGAAAAACAAAGATGATGCATTGCAGGCGGAGCGCGATGAATTGGAGCAAGAAACAGTAGTGGGTGTGGGTGATAACACACAGCCCAGCCTCATCTCATCACAACGTGCAGTGGAGGACTATGACGAGGAGGAGGAGGATGAAGACATGGAGCAACTCTCTGGCCAAATTGAGGATATGACATGCACACCAGTCATACCCTCGCTTCAGCGTGGCTGGCCAGAGGACAGGGGAGATGAGGAGGAGGAGGAGGAGGAGGACAGCATGTTCAGTCATCGTGTTGGTCAGGATACTGAAGTGATGGCTGTTAAGAGTCTGGCGCACATGGCTGACTTTATGGTATGCTGCCTGGCTTGTGACCCTCGCGTTCAGAACATCTTGGCCGACAATCACTACTGGTTGGCAACACTCTTAGACCCACGCTACAAGGAGAACTTTATGTCTCTCATTCCTGAGGCGGAGAGGTCAGCCAAAATGCAGCAGTTCCAGAAGGCCATAGTCACGAAAGTAGGCAAAGTAATCCCCTCACAAAATGCTAGCGCATAGGTCAGGAATCGGTGGACAACCAAGGCGTATGGCCGAGAGGGGCACAAGTCCAATCCGCCAGAGGTAGGGGAACAGTCTTTACAATGTGGGACAGTTTTCTCAGCCCCTCACGTACCACAGCCCCTGAGGTGCGGGGTAGTGCCACAAGAAATGCTAAGTTTGGCCAGATGCTGAAGGAGTACCTTGCAGATCGAACAACTGTACTCCGACATTCCTCTGTGCCTTACAATTATTGGGTCACCAAGCTGGACACATGGCATGAATTGGCTCTCTATGCTTTGGAAGTCCTGGCCTGCCCTGCCCTGCCGCTAGCGTTTTGTCAGAGCGTGTTTTTAGTGCCGCAGGTGGAATCATTACTGATAAACGCACCCGCCTGTTAACTGAAAATGCTGACAGGCTGACTCTGATCAAGATGAACAAGGGTTGGATTGGGCCAGACTTCACCACACCACCAGCAAATGACAGCGGAATTTAAATTTTGTTATGGGAATTTGCCATGTACCTCCACTCACCCATGGGTACACACTTCTGGACTTTGGCTAATCGCTGGACTGCTCCTACTTCTCCTCATGTGCCACCATGATGACTTTTACAATAGTTAGGCTGTTGTTTCAGCTATACACCCAGTGGTAAATTTTTTCGCCCATTCTTTTAGAATGGGCATTACAACGACAGGAGACCCGCTCCTTTTCAATGGGAAAAATGTTTTGAGGCCCTCATGCACGTCTCTATCCAGGGACAATGTGGAGCCTCCCAATTTTTGGCTGCCCTGCCAAAGGGCTATACTACAATGCACCCACTTCAGGTTTACAGGCCCTCATGCATGTCTGTATGCATGGGTCATTGTTGAACCTCCCAATATTTGGCTGCCCTGCCAAAGGGCTATACTACAATACACCCACTTCAGGTTTACAGGCCCTCCTGCACGTCTGTATCCAGGGGCATTGTTGAACCTCCCAATTTTTGGCTGCCCTGCCAAAGGGCTATACTACAATACACCACTTCAGGTTTACAGGCCTCATGCATGTCTGTATGCATGGGTCATTGGTGAACCCCCCAATTTTTGGCTGCCCTGCCAAAGGGCAATACTACAATACACCCACTTCAGGTTTACAGGCCCTCATGCATGTCTGTATGCATGGGTCATTGGTGAACCTCCCAATTTTTGGCTGCCCTGCCAAAGGACTATACTACAATACACCCACTTCAGGTTTACAGGCCCTCCTGCATGTCTGTAACCAGGGCATTGTTGAACCTCCCAATTTTTGGCTGCCCTGCCAAAGGGCAATACTACAATACACCACTTCAGGTTTACAGGCCCTCATGCATGTCTGTATGCATGGGTCATTGGTGAACCTCCCAATTTTTGGCTGCCCTGCCAAAGGGCTATACTACAATACACCCACTTCAGGTTTACAGGCCCTCCTGCACGTCTGTATCCAGGGGCATTGTTGAACCTCCCAATTTTGGCTGCCCTGCCAAAGGGCTATACTACAATACACCCACTTCAGGTTTACAGGCCCTTCTGCACGTCTGTATCCAGGGGCATTGTTGAACCTCCCAATTTTTGGCTGCCCTGCCAAAGGGCTATACTACAATACACCACTTCAGGTTTACAAGCCTTCTGCACGTCTGTATCCAGGGCATTGTTGAACCTCCCAATTTTTGGCTGCCCTTCCAAAGGGCTATACTACAATACACCCACTTCAGGTTACAGCCCTCATGCACGTCTGTATCCATGGGCATTGTTGAACCTCCCAATTTTTAGCTGCCCTTCCAGAGGGCTATACTACAATACACCCACTTCAGGTTTACAGGCCCTCATGCATGTCTGTATGCATGGGTCATTGGTGGGTCATTGGTGAACCTCACAATTTTGGACTGCCCTAGTAAAGGAAAATACTACAATACACCCACTTCCTCAAAATGGGCACATTATGTCAAGACAGGGCTTCATGTACGTCTCTTCTCAGAGACATCGGAGTGCCGCACAATGTTTTCACGTAAAATCTTTCATGTAATCACAAAAAGTAACATACACCAGCTGTATCTCACTATTGGGTAAGTGCCCTTAACATTTCCACCCTGAATATTCATTTTGGTGTAATTTTGGAAGGTTTTCTGGTGACTCCGTAAAATTGGCGTGAAACTCGGACAACATTGTTCACAGCTGTGACTTTTGAGTGAGAAATGCTTACAGGGGTCTTCCCCATGGTATTGCCATGTCATTTGAGCACTCTTCTGAGACTTTAGTGACATTTTTAGGGTTTCTACATGCTGCCGGCGGTCATTTCATAAAAATACTCGGGTCTCCCATAGGATAACATTGGGCTCGGTGCTCGGGCCGAGTACACGAGTATCTTGGGATGCTCGGCCCGAGCATCGAGCACCCGAGCATTTTGGTACTCGCTCATCACTAGTCGCTTCCTGTAGCTGTTAATGAGTTCCTGGATCCTGGATGAAGGTTTTTTTGACCATTCCTCTTTACAAAACAATTCCAGTTCAGTTAAGTTTGATGGTCGCCAAGCTTGGACAGCCCGCTTCAAAACATCCCACAGATGTTCAATGATATTCAGGTCTGGGTACTGGGATGGCCATTCCAGAACATTGTAATTGTTCCTCTGCATGAATGCCTGAGTAGATTTGGAGCGGTGTTTTGGATCATTGTCTTGCTGAAAGATCCATCCCCGACGTAACTGCAACTTTGACACTGATTCTTGAACATTATTCTCAAGAATCTGCTGATACTGAGTTGAATCCATGCGACTCTCAACTTTAAAAAGATTCCCGGTGCCGTCATTGGCCACACAGCCCCAAAGCATGATGGACCCTCCCCCAAATTTGACAGTGGGTAGCAAGTGTTTTTCTTGGAATGCTGTGTTTTTGTGGCGCCATGCATAATGCTTTGTTGCATGACCAAACAACTCAATCCTTGTTTCATCTGTCCACAGGACTTCCTTCTAAAATGAAACTGACTTGTCCAAATGTGCTTTTGCATACCTCAGTCGACTCTGTTTGTGGCGTGCATGCAGAAACGGTTTCTTTCACATCACTTTCCCATACAGCTTCTCCTTGT
This sequence comes from Allobates femoralis, assembly GCA_033576535.1. NCBI lineage: Eukaryota > Metazoa > Chordata > Amphibia > Anura > Aromobatidae > Allobates > Allobates femoralis. The sequence goes on along the minus strand of JARQOC010000003.1, from coordinate 114,044,160 downwards.
GCAGTGTGCGCTGTATTGTTGACCGATGCACAGTGACACCATCTGCAGCAAGATGCTGCTGCAGGTCTTTGGAGGTGGTCTGTGGATTGTTCTTGACTGTTCTCACCATTCTTCTTCTTTGCCTTTTTGATATTTTTGTTGGCCTGCCACTTCTGGCCTTTACAAGAACTCTCCCTGTGGTCTTCCATTTCCTTACTATGTTCCTCACAATGGAAACTGACAGGTTAAATCTCTGAGACAACTTTTTGTATCCTTCCCCTGAACAACTATGTTGAACAATCTTTTTTTTCAGATCATTTGAGAGCTGTTTTGAGGAGCCCATGATGCCACTCCTCAGAGAAGATGCAACTAGGAGAACAACTTGCAAGTGGACACCTAAAATAGCTTTTCTCATGATTGGATACACCGGGCTATGAAGTACAAAGCTCAATGAGGTTACCAAACCAATTTAGTGCTTCAGTAAGTCAGTAAAAAGTAGTTAGGAGTATTCAAATCATGAAAATCAGAAGGGTGCCCATACTTTTGCACCTGTCAAACTTTGAAATAATGCATATTTCACAGTTTTGGTTAGTGCAATAAACATTTCAATCCTGAAATATTACTGTGTCCATCAGTTATTGCATGTATCACTCTGAAATAGCTGTTACAAAAACCCAATTTTAAACCAAAAAAATTAGTAAGATTAAGAGAGGTGCCCAAACTTTTTCATATGACTGTATATGTGAGCACAAAGTGGATCTATCATTAAATATAAATATTATTATTCATTATTATAGCAAAATTTATTCCATGGCGCTTTACAGGTGAGAAGGGGCATACACAAACAAGTACAATAAACATGAGCAATACAAGGTACACACAAGTACAGAAGGAGAGAAGACCCTGCCTGCAAGAGCTCACAGTCTACATGGGATGGGTGAAGATACACTAGGAGAGGGTAGAGCTGGTCATGCGGTGGTTCAGTAGACTGAGAATCACAGCAGGTTGTAGGCTTGTCGGAAGAGGTGAGTCTTCATGTTCTTTTTTTTTTTTTTTTTAAAACCTCTTTTTATTGGTATTTTCAATAATATATAATTACAGAAAAGATAAACATATGTTACATAGACAAGTATATCATTATGGATTAATGTATCTGCAAGTACATTTTATCAGGTTCTGTTTTAATAGTATTACATAACATATCATAGTTCACTTTCTCCTACCAAGTCAGAGTTGTAAATATCCTACTTTAAGGTTACACTTTCAGATCTGTTTCAAGACATCTTACATTTTCAATTTCCCCAGAGTTCCCCCTAAATCTTCCAATAGGTACCACGAGGTCCCTTTGAGTGGGTATAGTATCTGACGAATCTCTTCAGTTGACATTTGGGATTCCATAAAGCCCTCCATTTTCCATGAATGCTGTGGTACCACTTTCCTTGTCCCGAAGAACTTCCCTCCTGTCTACTTCCAACGCTTTCTTTAAACCTGTCATTACCTCTTTTTTCCCCGGCATCTCTGGTTTAATCCAATATGTTAGTAGCAATCGTTTTGCTAGTAATATTAAAGTGTGAGCTAATTTCAACCCCACCCCCCTATCTTGTGGTGCTTCTATATCTTGGAATACCCATACTTTCGGGTCTAAATCAAAGGTGATCTTACATACTTGTGAGCATATGTCTCCAATCAATTCCCAAAATTCTTGTACCTTCGGACAATTCCAAATGCCATGTATCATGTCCGTCTTTGATTGGTCACACTTAGGACAACTAATTTTTCTGTCAGGGTTGGTTGTTGATGATGGAATATTAAAACCATAGACTAGCCCATGAATTATTCGGAAGTGTGAATCTCGCCACTGCTCATTTATTACATTGTGTCGTATTTTGTTCCAACCTGCTAGGATTTGTTCCTCCACCATGTCATGCTCTAGGTATTTACGCCACTGTTGAAAAGGTGTCATTTTTCCTCTGGGTAACAATATTTCTCTCAGTGTCCCATAAATCTCAGATATTGTGAGTTGGTATAAGTCTAGTGTTAGTAGTCTGTCCCAGACATTGCTTTTAGCTTCTTTTGTTAGGTCTTTTAAATTGGCCATGATATGGTGCCTCAGCTGCAGGAACTGTAAATCTTGCGCACCTCCCAAATTATAGGTCTCTATCACTTCATGTTTTGTCATCCACCTGGCTCCTGGCATATATATCAAATCGCTCATTTTATGTATCCCTTTTTGTTTCCATTTGCCAAAGAGAGCATTTTCTCTTCCCATTGGAAAGTCCGGAAAGGCCCAAGGGGCTAGGTATTTGGACACCTTCCATGACAGACCACACTTTTTCCTAACTGCCTTCCATGACAAAATAGTGTCTCTGAAGACTGCTGACAATTTTATATGAGTTGGTAGACCCTTCATTGACGTATGGAGTAGTGATCCCCTATCCCAAGGCGCACAATATGCCTTCTCTAATTTTTTATCTGAATACCTTTCTGTGTCTTTAATCCACTCAGTTACATGTCTAAGGAGACAAGCCAAGTTGTATCCTCTGATGTCGGGGAAATTTGTACCCCCTCTCTCCTTCCCTCGATTCATGATTCCCAGCCTCAGTCTTGATCTTTTGCCCTTCCACAGAAAATTAGTGAATGCTCTATTTAACCTGGCTATATCTGCCCTTTTCAAGAGTAAAGGTAGAGTCTGAAGAGGATATAGGAGTCGAGCAAAGCTAATCATTTTCACTAAATGGCTGCGTCCCAACAAAGATATTGGTAGCTCCATCCATTTTTTTTAGCTCTTTCTCAATTTTTTCAATGAGCGGGCCGTAATTAAGGGTATAGATTTGCTCCGACGTCCTTCCCAGTCTCAGTCCCAGGTACTTGACAAAAGATGGCGCTATTGGTATGCCTATTTTTCCCAAGATACCTCCTCTGTCTTCCCCTCCTCTGATTTTTAAAAGTTCACATTTTTTTTTGTTCAACCTGAAGCCCGAGAATCCACCGTAACACTCTATTGTATTTAGAAGTGTAGGGAGATCCCGAATTGGATTGTTCATGAATAGTACTATGTCATCCGCAAATAGAGCAGATCTCAATGTTTGTTCTCCCACTGATATGCCTTCAAAAGGGTTACCATTATTTATGTATCGTGCCAGTGGTTCTATAGCCAGGTCGAACAAAAGTGGAGATAACGGACACCCCTGTCTTGTGCCCTTCTGCAGTGGAAATGTGGGGGATAGAAAGCCCGGCGTATGAACTCGGGCTGTTGGATTGGAATACAGAGATCTCAGATATTGTCGAAATCTCCCCTGTATCCCTATGCGATCCAATACCAGACCCAGCCATGGCCATCTCACATTATCAAATGCTTTTTCTGCGTCTAAAGTGACCATGGCTGGGTCTCCCGTTCCCTCTTTATTTCCGAACCGGACCACATCCAGTGCCAAGAGGACTTTGCGCACATTCGTTACTGCTGATCTTCCTTTTATAAATCCCGTTTGATGGCTTTCAATCAAATCTGGCAATACCTTCGCTAATCTGTCCGCCATTAGTTTGGAGAGTATCTTCAGATCAATGTTAATTAAAGATATGGGTCTAAAATTTGCTGGGTCATCTCCCCCTCCCTCCCCTTTTGGCAATACCTTTATATAGGCCATATTCATGGCATCTGATATGGGTTCTCCCGATAATATGTTATTATACATTCCCGTCAATACCGGTGTCACTTCTTCTCTTAAAATTTTATAAAATTCCCCTGTAAACCCGTCCGGTCCTGGAGCTTTCCCATTACCTAAATTTTTGATTGTATGAGCCACCTCTTCTTCCGTTATTGGCCTATTTAGATCTTCCAGATCAAGTTCTTTGACCTGGGTAAGGGGTATCCTTTCTAGCCATTTATTCCCCTCCTGAGTGGTTATGTCTGAGGTTTCATATAGCTTCCTATAGTATTTTTCCAATATGGAATTTATTTCCTTGGGAATCGTTGTGGTATTTCCTTCTTTTCCGCGTAGGGCTCTGATCGGGTTAGGCAGTCTCCTAGTCTAGAAACAAGAGAAACAGGGGCGCAGATCTAAGTGCAGCGTATTTACTATTCCAAGTGCTATAAGGATTATAAATGCTCACCTTTTGCTGGTCTTTATATCAAGCTCATCTGACCAGATTTGGTCTCAGTTCTCCTTAGGATCTGCAGCCCCGTCCTGGATGTGCAGCACACTTAGCCTTGTGGTCGTGAAGGGTCAGTTCATAGAGGAGAATCCAGGAGGAATGAAGGGTGCTCCCATTAGCAGGAAGTCCAGGTTGTTTCATATATTTAAAAAGTTTTTTTATTTTATCAAAAAATAAAAATAAAATACAATTTTTGTAGTCTCTAGCAAGTAGGTACAGAAGATACAACGTGTTTTGGCTGGAAATTTTACATAAAAACATCCTTCCTTAGGTATAACAAATCTTACTGACAAAAATACCTTATATACATATACAGAGTGGGGGAAGCAGGGGAGAAATCTTGTATATGGTTGGGGGAAGTAGTGATAGGAGGGGAGTAGAGAAGGAGATCTTGAGAGGATCGTAGATTGCGTGTAGGTAAGTACTGGGAGACCATTTCACAGATGGTATGCAGGAGACAGGTTGTGGATGGCTTTGTACAGTGTTGGCCAAAAGTATTGACACCCCTGCAATTCTGTCAGATAATACTCAGTTTCTTCCTGAAAATGATTGCAATCACAAATTCTTTGGTATTATTATCTTCATTTAATTTGTCTTCAATGAAAAAAACACAAAAGAGAATGAAGCAAAAAGCAAAACATTGATCATTTCACACAAAACTCCAAAATGGGCCAGACAAAAGTATTGGCACCCTCAGCCTAATACTTGGTTGCACAACCTTTAGCCAAAATAACTTCCGGTAACCATCAGTGAGTTTCTTACAATGTTCTGCTGGAATTTTAGACCATTCTTCTTTGGTAAACTGCTCCAGGTCCCTGATATTTGAAGGGTGCCTTCTCCAAACTGCCATTTTTAGATCTCTCCACAGGTGTTCTATGGGATTCAGGTCTGGACTCATTGCTGGCCACCTTAGAAGTCTCCAGTGCTTTATCTCAAACCATTTTCTAGTGCTTTTTGAAGTGTGTTTTGGGTCATTGTCCTGCTGGAACACCCATGACCTCTGTGGGAGACACAGCTTTCTCACACTGGGCCCTACATTATGCTGCAAAATTTGTTGGTATTCTTCAGACTTCGTAATGCCATGCACACGGTCAAGCAGTCCAGTGCCAGAGGCAGCAAAGCAACCCCAAAACATCAGGGAACCTCCGCCATGTTTGACTGTAGGGACCGTGTTCTTTTCTTTGAATGCCTCTTTTTTTCTCCTGTAAACTCTATGTTGATGTCTTTGCCCAAAAAGAGAGAACATTCTTCCAAAAATTTAGGCTTTCTCGGGATATGTTTGGCAAACCCAGCCTGGCTTTTTTATGTCTCGGGGTAAGAAGTGGGGTCTTCCTGGGTATCTACCATACAGTCACTTTTCATTCAGACGCCGACGGATAGTACGGGTTGACACTGTTGTACCCTCAGACTGCAGGGCACTTGAACTTGTTTGGATGTTAGTCGAGGTTCTTTATCCACCATCCGCACAATCTTGCGTTGAAATCTCTTGTCAATTTTTCTTTTCCGTCTACATCTAGGGAGATTAGCTACAGTGCCATGGCTTTAACTTCTTGATGACAATGCGCACTGGTAGACACAGGAACATTCAGGTCTTTGGAGATGGACTTGTAGCCTTGAGATTGCTCATGCTTCCTCACAATTTAGTTTCTCAAGTCCTCAGACAGTTCTTTGTTCTTCTTTCTTTTCTCCATGCTCAATGTGGTACACACAAAGACACAGGACAGAGGTTGAGTCAACTTTAATCCATGTCAACTGGCTGCAAGTGTGATTTAGTTATTGCCAACACCTGTTAGGTGCCACAGGTAAGTTACAGGTGCTGTTAATTACACAAATTAGAGAAGCATCACATGATTTTTCTAACAGTGCCAATACTTTTGTCCACCCTTTTTTATGTTTGGTGTGGAATTATATCCAATTTGGCTTTAGGACAATTCTTTTTGTGTTTTTTTCAATGAAGACAAATTAAATGAAGATAATAATACCAAATGCAATCATTTCAGGAAGAAACTGAGTATTATCTGACAGAATTGTAGGGGTGTCAATACTTTTGGCCAACACTGTATGTCATAGTTAGGGTTTTGAACGGGAGCCTCTGGACAATAGGAAGCCAGTGAAGGGATTGGCAGAGAGGGTAGGCTGGAGAATAACGAGGATACAGGTGGCTTAGTCAGGCAGCAGAGTTTATGATAGATTGGAGTGGTGCTAGAGGGAGGCCAGAGAGTAGGAGGTTGCAATAGTCGAGGCGGGAGATGATGAGGGCATGTACGAGTGTTTTTGCGGCTTCTTGGTCAAGGAATGTACGGATGTGGTAAATATTTTGAATTGGAGTCAGCAGGAGGTGGCAAGGGCTTGGATATGTGGCTTGAAAAAGAGGGCAGAGTCAAGGATCACCCCGAGATATCGAGCATGCGGGACTGGGGAAAGTAAGCAACTATTGACTTTGATGGATAGTGCTGGTGGAGGGGTAGAGTGAGATGAAGGAAAGATGATGAATTCTGTTTTGTCCATGTTCAGTTTTAGAAAGCGAGTAGAAAAGAACGATGAAATAGCAGATAGACATTGTGGAATTTTGGTCAGTAAGGAGGTGATGTCAGGTCCAGAGAGGTAGATCTGTGTATCATCAGCATAGAAATAATACTGGAAACAGTGTGATTCTATGAACTGATCCAGGCCAAAGGTGCTTTGGGTAACACCGACAGATAGGGGGTGAGATGGGGAGGTGGTGTGGGAGAGGAGACACTGAATGTCTGGTTACATACGAAGATATCCAGGACAGGGCCAAGTCTGTGATGCCAAGAGATGAGAGAATCTGTAACAGGAGGGAATGGTCTACAGTGTCAAAGGCGGAAGACAGACGAGGAGAAGGAGGACAGAGTAGTGTCGCTTTCTCTTGGCGGTTATTACGTCATTGGTGACTAGTTAGGGCAGTTTCAGTTGAGCGATACAGTCAGAAGCCAGACTCTAACCTGTCAAAGAGGGAGCAGAAGGTCAGGTGGGAGGACAGTTCAAGATGGACATGCTGTTCCAGCAGTTTTGAGGCATAAGGGAGCAGTGATATCGAGCGATAGTTAGACACAGAGGATGGATTGATGGAGGGACTTTTGAGAATAGGTGTGATTAAGGCATGTTTGAAGGATAAGAGGAAGACACCATTTGTAAGTGAAAGGTTGAAGAGATGTATTAGGGCTGGGATGAAAACTGTGGCGAGGTTGGCGATGAGGTGGGATGGGAGCAGGTCGAGCATGCAAGTGGTGAGATGTGATCTTGACATAAGGAAGGAGAGCTGATCTTCTGTCATGGTGGAGAAGCTGGCTTTGGAAGAACAGGGCTGAGCAGTTATGAGGAGGGGCATAGGGGGCTGCGGGCCAAAGCTTTCTCTGATGTTATCAATCTTCTGCTTAAAGAAAGAGGCAAAGTCTTCAGAAGCAATGAGAGGAGAGAGAGGAGGTGCTGGGGGACAGAGTAAAAAATTGAAAGTGTTGAAAAGCAGTTTAGGGTTGTGAGACAGGGAGGATATGAGGGATGAGAAGTTTGTTTTGCGGCAGTGAGCATGGATTTAAAGTTGGGGAGGGACTGTTTCTATGCGACAAAGTGCTCGGCAGAATGGGATCTCTTCCATCTCTGCTCAGCTACCCTGGAAGTCCGTCTCAAACTGGACTGCCAGGGTAGCCTGTTGATTGTAGGAGTTTTGCTGTGCGTGAAGGGGTGGCCGAATCGAGTGTTGCTGGTATTGTGGTGTTATATAAAGTGGCAGCAGCATCTATGTCATGTAAGTAAGCTATGTCTGTGAGAGGGAGAAGGGACTCTGAGAATGGATGTGGCAGTGCCAAATGACAGTAATATTAGAAATAAGGAATATGAGAAGCTGGAGAAATACCTGAGCCTCAATGAACAACTGGAGAAGATGTGGAAGGTGAAGGCAACAGTGATTCCAGTGGTGATAGGAGCACTTGGAGCAGTGACCCCTAAGCTGAAAAAATGGCTGCAAGAGATCCCAGAAGCAACATCTAAACTCCCTGTCCAAAAGGGGAGTGCTGGGAACAACCAGATCCCTCAAATTCCCAGGCTCCTAGTAGAAGACCCGAGAATGTGGAAGGACATAAAAGCCACAGGGTGTGAGAAGGTATGTCATTTTTACCTATGTATATCTCAAACGCCTTAATTTACACTCATTATCATTGCTGTCTTCTGATCCTTGTCTACTATCATGATATCTGGTTGGTTAGCCAACACTTGCTCACGCGTCTGCATCCTGAAGACCCACAGGATTTTAGCCCCTTCATTATCTACCATTATCTAACACTTTGAACTTACCTCTCTGGCGCTGTCCTCAGTGGCTTTTTTGCAAAAAAAGGTATGTACCAAATACCCTTGTTTTTATAGTATTAGCTTTTACTTTCCTCTTGCAAGGTATTTGTAGACAATTTACACATACTTTTTTGTTTTCTAGTTGTTATTTCATACAATTTGGCGTTGGTAGTGAACTTGCTATACAGGCCTGTTCCAATTACTACTTTTTCCTTTCTCAGCTTTGTTTCTAAATTGACTTAACCACTTGTTTCCTGACAAGTTGGAGGGCCCCACCTCTCTACTGCTGAGCAGAAATAGACATAATGCATTCCATCTGTGATCCATGTGGACACAGTTCACACACTGCACCCTGCTGCTTGTGAGGTTGATACCCACAGCAGTAGGTCATAATATGCTTAGTGTAGTGGCCGTTCCAAAGAGGGTCACCTTGTTGCAGTGGAATGGCTTAAAGTACAATACCATTCAAAAGTTTGGGGGCACCCAGACAATTTCGTGCTTTCCATGAAAACTCGTACTTTTATTTATCAAATGAGTTGCAAAATGAATAGAAAATATAGTCCAGATATTGACAAGGTTAGAAATAATGATTTTTATTTGAAATAATTTTCTCCTTCAAACTTTGCCTTTGTCAAAGAATGCTCCCTTTGCAGCATTACAGACCTTTGGCATTCTAGCTGTTAATTTGCTGATGTAATCTTGAGAAATTTCACCCCATGCTTCCTGAAGCCCCACCCACAAGTTGGATTGGCTTGATGGGCTTTTTTTGTGTTCCATACGGTCAAGCTGCTCCCATAACAGCTCAATGAGGTTGAGATCTGGTGATTGCGCTGTTCACTCCATTACAGATAGAATACCAGATGCCTGCTTCTTCCCTAAATAGTTCATGCATAATTTGGAGGTGTACTTTGCGTCATTGTCCTGATGTAGGATGAAATTGGCTCCAATCAAGTGCTGTCCACATGACGTTGCAAAATGGAGTGATAGCCTTCCTTATTCAAAATCCGTTTTACCTTGTACAAATCTCCCACTTTACCAGTACCAAAGCCACCCCAGACCATCACATTACCTCCACCATGCTTGACAGATGGCGTCAGGCCTCTTCCAGCATCTTTTCAGTTGGTCTGCATCTCATAAATATTCTTCTGTGTGATCCAAACACCTCAAACTTTGATTCGTCTGTCCATAACACTTTTTTCCAATCTTCCTCTGCCCAATGTCTGTTTTCTTTTGCCCATATTAATTTTTTCCTTTTATTAGCTATTCTCAGATGTGGCTTTTTCATTGCCACTCTGCTCTGAAGGCCAGCATCCCGGAGTCGCCTCTTCACTGTAGATGATGACACTGGCGTTTTGCGGGTACTATTTAATGAAGCTGGCAGTTGAGGAGTTGTGAGGCGTCAATTTCTCAAACTAGAGACTCTAATGTACTTGTTTTGTTGCTCAGTTGTGCAGCGGGGCCTCCCACTTCTCTTTCTACTTTGGTTAGAGCCTGTTTGTGCTCTCCTCTGAAGGTAGTAGTACACACTGTTGTAGGAAATCTTCAATTTCTTGGCAACTTCTCACATGGAATAACCTTAATTACTAAGAACAAGAATAGACTGTCGAGTTTCACATGAAAGTTCTCATTTTCTGGCCATTTTGAGAGTTTCATAGAACAAACAAATGTAATGCTCCAGATTCTTATCTAGCTCAAAGGAAGATCAATTTTATAGCTCTAATCAGCCAAACCATTTTCAGCTGTGCTAACATGCAAGGGTTTTCTAGGGTTTCCTATTCATCCATAAGCCTTCTTTCACAGTTCGTAAACACAATGTACCATTAAAACATAGGAGTGGTGGTTGTTGGAAATGAGCCTCTATATACCTATATAGATATTGCATTAAAAACCAGATGTTTGCAGGTAGAATAGTCATTTACCACATTACCCCATTATTAAAGGGAACCAACCACCTCAGATGACGTGTATAAGCTGTTAATACATGTCCCTGGACCCTATGTACACCATTGCAGCTATGTTTTTGCTAAGAATATTGATAACAGCAAACCGAAATAAACAGTTTATAAACTTACATGATTTAGTACTTGAGGGCGTCTCCCTCGGGCTTTAGTACGAGAGGGCTGTGTGTTATGCAGCCTGAGTGGCTTTCCTCCCCCTCCCTCTCTGTTTGCAGGACGTCACTGAGAAGACGTGCACGGACGGGAGCTGCCTTGGGTGCCCGCCCACACCAAGATAATATCACGCCCTAATGTGACGTCCTGCAAACAGAGAGGGAGGGGGAGGAAAGCCACTCAGGCTGCATAACACACAGCCCTCTCGTACTAAAGCCCGAGGGAGACGCCCTCAAGTACTAAATCATGTAAGTTTATAAACTGTTTATTTCGGTTTGCTGTTATCAATATTCTTAGCAAAAACATAGCTGCAATGGTGTACATAGGGTCCAGGGACATGTATTAACAGCTTATACACGTCATCTGAGGTGGTTGGTTCCCTTTAAAGAAAACCACTCTCGACCCAACCTGCACAAATAACTACAGACCAGTCTCCAATCTCCCCTTCATCTCTAAACTCTTGGAGCGCCTGGTCTATTCCCGCCTCACCCGTTACCTCACCGCTCACTCTCTTCTAGATCCATTACAGTCTGGTTTCCGCCCCCTTCACTCTACAGAAACTGCCCTCATCAAAGTGATCAATGACCTTCTGACAGCAAAACGTAATGGTGACCACTCTCTGCTTATTCTTCTTGACCTCTCTGCAGCTTTTGACACTGTCGACCATCATCTCCTACTCTCTATGCTGCTCTCCATTGGCATAAAGGACACTGCTCTCTTCTGGCTCTCCTCCTATCTTTCCGACCGCTCTTTCAGTGTATCTTTTGCTGGCTCCACTTCTTCCCCTCTTCCTCTCACTATTGGAGTCCCTCAGGGTTCAGTCCTTGGCCCTCTCCTCTTCTCTCTACACAGCCCCGATTGGACGCACCATCAGCAGATTTGGCTTTCAGTACCATCTTTATGCTGATGACACACAACTATACACTTCAGCCCCTGACCTTACCCCTGCGGTATTAAAGAACACCAATGACTGTCTAGCTGCAGTTTCCAATATCATGTCCACTCTCTATTTGAAACTAAACCTTTCCAAAACTGAACTTCTTCTGCTCCCCCCATCCACCAACCTCCCTAAATCGGACATCTCTCTCTCAGTTTGTGGCACCACGATAACGCCTAGGCAGCAGGCTTGTTGTCTGGGTGTTATGTTTGACACCGATCTCTCCTTCTCCTCCCACACACAATCTCTCGTCCGCTCCTGTCGCTTACACCTGAAGAATATCTCTAGAGTCCGCCCCTTTCTCACCATGGAAACAACAAAAACCCTCACCGTGGCCCTAATCCATTCCCTCCTTGACTATTGCAATTCTCTATTAAGCGACCTCTCCCTCAGCAGACTTTCTCCTCTCCAGTCCATCCTTAATGCAGCAGCCAGGATCACCCATCTGGCCAATCGTTACTCAGATGCCTCTGCTCTGTGCCAGTCATTGCACTGGCTGCCCGTATACTACAGGATCAAATTCAAATTGCTTGTTCTCACCCACAAAGCTCTTCACAGTGCAGCACCCCCCTACCTCTCCACCCTCATCTCTGTCTATCACCCCACCCGTTCTCTACGTTCCTCAAATGACCTTCGACTAACATCTGCACTAATCCGATCCTCCCACTCCCGGCTCCAAGATTTCTCCAGAGCTGCACCAAACCTCTGGAATGCTTTACCCCAAGAAATCAGGACTATCCACAACTTGCATGGCTTCAGACGATCCCTAAAAACACATCTTTTTAAGGCGGCCTATCATACTCCCTAATAGAAGTCCTTTGTACTGTAGACAGTGAATGGGCTATCCCTCTGGACATTACTCTTCTACAAACGCCACCAAACCAAAAAGCTCTACACACACTGTATAATGACCATCCATGTAAGCTTAGTTCTATGCCCCATTTCCTCAAGATGCCTGGACCATCAGTGCAATAAGCCCCTGTACCTTGTGCAACCCCTATCCCATTGTAGATTGTAAGCTCTTTTGAGCAGGGTCACCTTCATTTCTTGCTTTATTTATTGTATTTTCTTTATTACATTGATTCTATGCCTATTGTTTTGTATCCAATTATTCTACTGTATTTGTTCTCTACTGTAATTACTTACTGTATATTTTCTGTACCCTACATTGTAAAGCGCTGCGGAATATGTTGGCGCTATATAAATAAAGCTTTATTATTATTATTATTATTATTAACAATCTATAGAGAGTATTTCTGATTTATTTATTCTTTGCTTCAGCTTCATTGAAAAAAAAAAAAATGTGCTTTTCTTTCAAAAATAAGGAAATTTCTAAATGACCCCAAACTTTTGAACGGCAGTGTATGTTAATGCAAAAAAGGTATGCACCAAGTACCCTTGTTTTCATAGCATTAGCTTTTACTTTTCTCTTGCAAGGTATTTGGAGACACCTTACACAAACTTTTTTCGTTTTCTAGTTGTTATTTCATGGTTATCAGGGACCTGCTGATGGAGCCATCTCGGTAGTTGAGACAAAGATTTTCTCTGTTTATTGCAATTTTGTGGGATGCAATTCATGGTACAAGTGATTAGATGATAATATGTTAAAGTCCCCTAAAAACAAAAAAAATATATAATTAAAATCAAAATTCGAATCACTTCACTTTTCCCATATTAACAATAAAGAAACAATAAAATAAACATATGTTGTATTGCTGTGTACCTAAAAGTAAGGTATCTCAAAATATAAAATTAATTAACCTATACAGAAAAAGCTGTAACGAGAAAAAAAATCAAAACAGCAGAATTGCAGTTTTTTGGTCACCATGTTTGCTAAAAAAAGCGAAGAAAGTGAGCAAAATATCGTTTTGTTCCCACATTAGTATTAATAAAGCCATTATCCACTATGAAAAAAGCAAGTCCTCACACAGCTGAATCGGTGGAAAGTGAAAAAGTCTCAGAAGTCAACACAAACCAAACATTTTTACAAATCTCTGATTATTTTTCGCCACTGTAGCACAACACATCTCTAGCCTCTTCACTATAGGCCAAGCTTTCTGATAGCGCCCAGGCCTCAGAGGTCACTGGGTATAATAAAATCATAGTGCATATCTTGACGTCATGACATTAAGACCATACAACACATGGATGCAGCCAGTATTCCTCAGCCCATTGTTAAGTCTCATATATAGGGAAGATGGTGTGTCACGGTCCGCCCTGCTGCCTCAATGGAATCACAAGGGATGGATGTCTCCAAGAAGTCACAAGGAAGGCAAGGTTCCAAAGCAAAGATCTCCTTTATTGGTGAATAAAGGAGATCTTTGCTTTGGAACCTTGCCTTCCTTGTGACTTCTTGGAGACATCCATCCCTTGTGATTCCATTGAGGCAGCAGGGCGGACCGTGACACACCATCTTCCCTATATATGAGCATTTTTCCACGTACGAGTGGCTGGTGGAGGTCCTGCAGCAGCTATAAACCAAAGGCTTAAAAACCAGTTGTGGGTCACACAACTGGACCAGGTGAGTGTACACCTATTAGTATACTCAGTGTGCCACTAGTGATAGGGCACTATTGTGCCTCTTGTCTCCCCCTTTTTGTACTTATACATTATTAAGTCTCGAGATTCAGTGCCTGATGGTGGACACAAGAAGACCGGAAGGCAGGCTAGAGAGGTGAGCGCTGAGGTGAGTACCCTATTTCCCCAAAAGTAAGCCAGTGTCTTATATTAATTTTTGCTCCCAAAGATGTGCTAGGCCTTATTTTTAGGGAATGTCTTATATTTCCATGATCCCCATGATCCTCTTGCAGCCCTCAATATCCCCTTGCAGCCACATCATCCCTATGCAGCCGCCAATTTCCTCATCATCCCCATGCAGCCGCCAATATCCCTATCATGCCCCTGCAGCCCCCATCATCCCCCTGCAGCCCCCAATATCCCTATCATCCCCCTGCAGTCCCCATCATCCCCTTGCAGCCCCCAATATCCCTATCATCCCAATGCAGGCCCCAAAATCCCCATCATCCCCTTGCAGCCTCCATAATCCCCATGCAGCCCCCAATAGCCCCATCATCCCCATGCAGTCCCCAAAATCCCCATCATACCCATATTCCCATCATCACCTTGAAGCCCCCAATATCCCCTTACAACCCCCATCAACCCTTTGCAGCCCCCAATATCTCCATGTAGCCCCCAATATCCCCACCATCCGCTTGCAGCCCCCAATATCCCATTTCAGCCCCCAACACCATATCCATATCATCCCCTTGCAGCCCCCAATATCCTCTATCAGCCCCTTCATCCCCCAATATCTCCATTACGGTACTGTACCTGCAACAAAAAAACACACACACATCCTCTTTTTTCACCAATCCTCTGTGGTCTTCCTGTATGTGCAATATGGTATCCATAGATCTTCAGTAATCCCTTGGCCAGTCAGACGCCAGCAGCTGCCATCCAATCAGCTGCCATCAGATGCCTGCATGTACCGTCTGATTGGCCGGCGGCTTACTACTGTACATGAACGTTGAGCAGTGCCCGGAATACCATACATACAGGAGGACGCAGAGGAATGCAAAAGCGGCGGGTCACCTGGACAACGGCGGTGGAGGGGGACTGCGGCAATACCGTTGCAATACTGTGTGCATCACAGCTGCATACCCTGCTCCTCTGTTCTCTGTTATTATTTTTGTTTGAACATCCGACGTTGGTATCCACGACTTGCACATAAGTTGGATGTTTGTAAGTCGGGAGCATATAACTTGTCCTGCAAAAATACAAGTCATGATGAAAAAAATGAAAAGGCTAAGACTCTTGGAAGAAGGGTAAGAAAAAACAAAAGTACAAAAATAAAAAATTGCCTGATCTTTAATGAATTAAAGGGGATGTGTCATAAGACTAAATGCTACAGATCCAACTTTTTCAATCAATTATCAGGGAAGCCCAATGTGAATGTTCATTTGTAGCCATACCTGTGGGTCATTTAAACACAAGGCTATCTAAGTAATGCATTGAC
This sequence comes from Allobates femoralis, assembly GCA_033576535.1. Lineage (NCBI taxonomy): Eukaryota > Metazoa > Chordata > Amphibia > Anura > Aromobatidae > Allobates > Allobates femoralis. The sequence goes on along the minus strand of JARQOC010000003.1, from coordinate 114,028,658 downwards.
GACTGTGTCCTCCAGAGTAGCAGTTTCCCTTATAAAGTGGTTCTCTATTTCTACCATATAACAACCCTACCTAATCTGTGTGTCTGTAAGTTTGTCCCGAAAACATCGCCACCTACAGAACATCGTATACATTACAAGAGCCAGTTAAACTGGAATGTGAGAATTTACGCTTAATTTTTTGATCAATCAAGTTTGGTTGGTCACTCAAAATCTACGCCAAGATGGGCCGTTCCAAAAAGTATCTTTATCTGGAAAGGAAAGCAGCATAATGGAAAAGGCAACGATGCGCAAACGAGACTACTGAACAAAGAGAGCATCGGCTTGACCAAACCACTACACAGAAGAGCATGCATGCAGCAAACGACTCCCCCAGTCCAGGCCTATTAAATTGTCACAGGATGCCTTTTTGCAGCAACAGTGCTGACAGTATTAATCTCTGGTGTCAAGATCAATCAGATGCTCACAATAGGCTGCATTACAGCGAGCATGCCCCTCGACCGAATCTCCAATGTCAAGGTCTAGGACGTTGACAAATAATGCAGTATCACAACACAAGAAGATTCTCCATTGTACAGATGTGCTACACTGCTACAGGATGCATCATCACATCACCGGCAATGTGACAACGAATCTCCTTAATCCAGAACAATGAGACTGTCAGAGGATGCAGCATCACACAGGCGTCACTATAATGACAAACCTATGGAATACAGATCTATCAGTCTGTCACAGGATGCAGCATCCCATTGTCAGTACCATAATGACAAATCTCCGGAGTTTAGACATTATCATCGTATCGTGATTATTTTTGTTACTCCATCATGAATAGCAGCATTTTTATCTATAACAGCATTGAGGATATTCAACATACCTACATTGTTGTTTGCTGTTATACAATTCTACTGCCATCGTTGATTTTTACACACACCTATTTTTTAATTTCGGAACCTAAAACATTATCAATATAGTTCAAGTAATATATAATCACACACGTTCTAGAATCACATGATGTGATAGAATCGGGTTCCTGTCTAGTATGCTCATAAAGAGAGATTTCTAATAGATTTATATTTTAACTATACCTGCCAAAAGTCCCACTTTTGAGACTACAAAAGTAATTGGCTTTATGCAAAATTGTATATAGGGAGCATTTAATTTGGAGTTTATGTGTGACACTAGTCACTTATGGGAAAGTTTGGAGAGGCAGGGTAGTCAGAGGATTCTGGGTCAGATACCAGGAGAGCTTGTCATGGATACAAGGAGGAAATTGAGATGTAGCCTGGTAATGGTCAGGGTCAGGATACCAGGAGGACATGTTGTGTATATAAGGAGTAAACTGAAGCATGGTCAGGTCACGGTTCGAGGTCAGATAGCAATAATTAGAACAAGCAGCGCACAGGGATACAGGCCAACAGTACCACTCACACAGAATGCAATGACTGGCAGAGTTCTTTGAGAGACTGCTCAGCTAAATAGCTGAGTAATCCCTGGAAACATGGAACACCTGAACAATCCAGCACCTCCCAGAAGCATAATGGACTAATGCACTGTCATTCACACCGACAGCTCAGCACGCTCCAGTACCTGATTAGACAACTGTGCTGTCACTCATTAAACTGACAGCTCAGCATGCCCTGATTCCACTGTCACAGAAGACAGTCACAATTGAATCCGACAGTAGATGCACTGATAGCAGGAATCTTGACATTATTGAGGTATATGAAATAAATTTGTGTAACTCTGAAGACATTGTTATCAAGCAGTTATGATTTAGAAGACTAAGTCATCCGGACAGATCCCTTTACAAAAGGCATCTACTGCAATAACATAAACTAGAAATATCTGTCAGTGATTGCGTTACTCATTCATAGAAGCCTGGTCTGTTTTCTTTCTTGTGCACTCCCTTTTTCAGGCATCTACGCACTAAATACAGAGCATTTTACAATTTCCTTCTAATATAATCACTGAGATACCCTACAGATAAGACACTCAGCGGGGACCTGTAACATTTAAAACGTAATCAATTTGAAAAGGAAAAAAGCAATAAGAACTGTAATCTGTTATGACATTTTCTTCAATGACAGGAAATAAACGCAATATTCTGTATTCTCCCTCGTAATTAGGCATTGAGGACATCTCCTCATGTTAGTATTGTATAATTGGCTTTCAGAACTATTTGATAATTTGTAACAGGCACAAAATGGTTTAGATAGAAATGCAGAGGGGCTCGTAATTCATACTAAACTTAGTTGACAATTTGAATGGTATTAACCTTGGAGCAATGTGACTGTTGATACTTGGTGAAAGAAACATTTGCATTCTAACTAGTCTATCACTTGTTTTAAATCATATTCCACCACTTTATGATCCTAGTACATGTCATCAGGGGTATAGCTACGACTGGTTCAACTGGGACATCAGCCATGGGTGCTGAATGCTTTAGGAGCCATCAATAAATCTACTTTGCCTTAAGGTCAAGACATTAGAAGGCTATTGACTGAACAACGCATCAGCTAATCAGTCGGCTGTCAGTCATCTCAGCTGACTTTCCTATACATAAGGACACTCATTTTCATGGGCTCTCTATCGAAGAGCCATTGGCTGATATTTTTGGAAGAACAATATGATCAACAGTCAGAAATTGGACATGTCCGACTAACATCTTTCCCCAACAATGAGTTGGTCGGTGACCCCATGCATAGTCCAAACCTGTCAATATTGGCTGATATTGAAAAAGCACTCCCATTAAAGTCTTCATCCCTTTAATATATTGCAGTCATCATATTATATAGCACTGTGTACTTACAACTTCTCATTTTGCTTTTCCACCCACTTATTTCTTCTGTTTTTCATAGGTCTATGACATCACATGATTAAAAACTTACTAACTGAATCCTTCTAAAGGCCCAGTTACACAGTACGAGATCGTAAATGATATCGCTCAAACGTCATGGGTTTTGAGTCATTCAAACAACATCGTTAGGACGTCGTTGCGTGTAACACCGCGATACGACTACGATAAATTGTTGCATCGTTGATCGCAGATTTGAGAACATGTTCTCAAATCAAACGATCCTCAATCAGCCAACCTGCTGCATCAATGTGTGTGACACCGGGATAACGATGTCATTCACGACTTCTCCTATTCACAGCAGTGAACAAGTATCGTTCGCTGGGTTGGGCGAACGATAGCTGCTCGCTACATCGTTGGTGCGTCGTCCAATATATCTACACGTGTGACATCTCACCAACGATGTCAAAAAGATGTCCTAATGACCGCACACCGATGAGATCGTTGGTGATATGCAAACGAAATTGAAGCGTGTAACTGGGCCTTAAGCACTATGTAGAAACAGGAGGCTCCTTTTTTTCTGCATGAATCATGAGTCACTGCAAAAGTTCCTGCCAGGGGGAGAGGAGGAAGCAGCTAAGTCATTCGTTTTAATAGGGGAATGATTATGGCAGGGGCAAGAGACTTCCTGTTTCTACAAAGAGCAGAGAAAAGAGAAGAATTTACTAGGTAGAAAGTCAAAATGAAAAATGGTAAGTACACAGTGCTATATAATATGATGAATATGAAAACATTAATGTGAGTACTACTTTAAGCTAATGTATATGAGAGGCCTTATTTAGGGCAGCAAATAAATATTTTCTCGAGGTCAAAACAAGTCTAAGTCTTTGATTAAGTAGAAACTACTAGAAATGTAAAAAACAAATTCTTAAAGGGACTCTGTCACACAATTTTCTCTAAATCTCTAGCATTAATAGCGCCAGATCAGCTAAATTCTTGTGCCAACCTTGTAGAAATGTTCTCAAAGCCTCAATCTGCATAGGCTGAGAACATGCAACTTTAAATATTTCTTCTTGCACGTTCCTTTGAGCAGCATGATTTATCTCTTTAAAGGTTATGGACACCTCTCGGGCATTTTTTTTATCACGTAAAAAGAAGCATTTCTCACCAAAACAAAGTTGAACTTTGATCTCGACATAATTCAGCCTAGAAGATCATTAAGTGGAAAGGAGATATTGGTTATAGACCCTGTAATACAAATGGTTTATACCAATCTGAAATCTGAGACAAAGTCTTCCATTGCATGTGATTTGAACATGCATGGAATTTGGATGTTATGCATACAGTATATAGGTACTGGTTCCATAATCTGTAAAATCCAATATGTAGCATCAACAGAGGTGAAGTGAGGCATTACATAGTGCTCATTGAAATAAGCCCTGCATGTTATACATGTCTGTGATAAGTAAAGCAAGAGGCATTTTTTGCAGCCACTCTCAGCTCTGGCTAATATATTAAGATTCTAATTGGTAGACTCCCCTGTAAAAATACAGTGTATTTTTGATTCAAGAATTTCGAAATTGGATTTTTTTTGTTAGGTCCTAGAAGGCAATATTCTGCTTAAGACCCTCTCTTTAAGACAGACCAGAGAGCTGTTCTAAAAGAGCAGCACCTCGTCTGGGGTATGGACAAATTATGTGAATATCCAAGAGGAAAGGTATCCAGCAAGCAAGGAAGGAGATGTTGCAGACGTATGAAAAAAAGTATGTTTGATAAAGCCAAAAAAAGTTACAAAATGGACAGAATAAAAAGACCCCCACACCCCCTTTAAAACTGATGCATTTTGGCAGATGCCTTCTTCAAGGTGTTTCCTCTTGGATCTTGTCTTGTGTGGCCAGGGCTGGACTTCTTCCAAGCTGAAACAAGTTATACAGACATCCAGGGGTGAGCTGAAGATTGTTTCTATTTTTGTGAATATGTAATACTCCATTTCCCTTAAATTGAATGGAAAATGCTTAACTGACCAGGACTATCCTCAGCAATTCAAGAATGTGCTTGAGTGACAGAAGTGAGTGTTGCAGCTGATCACTATGGTGGCCATTTTGCGAAGGTCATCAATGTATCTACATAAGCAGAGGCGGCAGAGGAGAGGAGGGGCGGGATCAGGCAAGGGAAGCAGGAAGCGTCCCTCAGTTAACCCCCTCTCCTCTGACACAGGGGCATGGGGGTCGGCTGGTGGCCCCCTGCAGGCTTGAGGGGCCCCCTAGCCGGTCGGGGCCCTGGTGAAGCTGAACCAGCTGCACCACGGTAGGTCCGCCCCTGTACATAAGTATGTAATACTGGTGATTTGAACAAGTTATTAAAAAGCAATTAGGTATCTCAGCTGGAAAATTATATTAAGGAGAGGTAGAAGAAAATAAATAATTAAAGGTGTACTCTGACTGGCCTACTGGGAAACAGGTAAATTCCTTGGAGGCCCCTGTGCAGGAGTAAGCCACTTACCCCCCAACATGAACAGTAAGTAGTGGGTCCAATACATTTATTCACTCTGCACAGACAAATTCAGCATCTCATCATTCATTAAACAAACTAGCTAGTGTATCATTATATAGATGCAATACATCAATTTGTGAAAGAGGATAATGTAATATTTGCATATATTGGTATAATATAACCTTGTTCAGTGTCCAACTAGGATGGCAAGTTCCCAACAGTAACACTGACTCTGGGGGCCAGGTGGTCAGCTAAAAAAATTAATGTTACTGGTGGGAACTTGCCATCTGAGGCTGACACTGAACAATTAAACTATGTGTATGCAACTATTTTATATCCAGGTCATCAGAAATCCCTAATCTGATCACTCTACTACTTAGGTAGTGATTTAAAGTAAACCCCTAGGTATTTATTTTACTACAATAATAAAAAAAATCCTGTTCTCATCTTTGTAAAAAATAAATCTCTGCAAGTACCGTACTTTCAGAGTGTTGAAGCCCAAGTGTGGCGCTGCATCATGTGAATCAGCTGTAGGCACATTTGTGTACCGCTAGTGGAATAATCCCCTTTATTTTATGCCTTGGTGAGTGTCGGGGAATTTCTGCTCTTTGAAACATCGAGCTCTGCAAGTCTGTTCAGACTTACTCTCTATAGGTCTCTATCGGTAACTACCATAATCAGCTTGTCTCATGGTGAATCAATTGGACATCTAAGAATATTAACAGGGACCCAATATTGGTTCATGATGAGTCAACTGGGAAGATGTTCCAAAGGGGAGGCCAGACGCTGTTCGTTTGTTTTTAAGAACTACGCCCTGTGAAAATTTAGATTAAAAATAGAAGGTTGTAATAATCTTTGCAAACGTTGCATCATATTGCTTTGGGACCCAGCTGATGCACCTGTTACTCTAGTAAAAAAAACCTTCTTGCTTTTCAATAATGCGCAGAATATCTGCACATATAATTCTGAGCATGATTGTGGTCTCTGATATGCATCAATTATCACGTAAGCCTCTTAACCGTATTCTCCTGTGTGATTCTGTAGTATTCTTGAGACTTATACCTAAGATATATGTCTCTTATCCCCTATACAGCGCTATTTATTGGATAAGTGCTATTTTGGTATATCGTGCCCTTACAATGAGAGTAAACAGTGCCTCTTGGGAACCAGCGCTGCAAAGGTAATTGTCATATGTAAAGGACAAATATCTGGCTTCCTCTTCCTTGCCACAAGGTTAACAGATGGCTGCAGGTCATCAGGGACAGGCAGATCCACTTGTTTTTTTATACCTATGTTTTACTTAATTTCTGAATTGTACTTCTTGCTTCCTGCAGGAAATTACATTTACCATAAAACACACAGAATCAGGGATGAGCCATGCAGAGCCATGATCGAGAGCCGTTAGAGAGCCTTGCATACATTACGTTACTGCCTAGGAGTCTAACGCTTCTATGGGTAAATATAATTACATAAAATCTATACAGTTTGGGCAGAAAAATCAATGTTATTTTCGGTTTTAATTAAAGATGTTTTATATATACAGTACAGACCAAATGTTTGGACACACCTTCTCATTCAAAGAGTTTTCTGTATTTTCATAACTATGAAAATTGTAGATTCACACTGAAGGCATCAAAATTATGAATTAACATATGTGGAATTATATACTTAACAAAAAAGTGTGAAACAACTGAAAATATGTCTTATATTCTAGGTTCTTCAAAGTAGCCACCTTTTGCTTTGATTACTGCTTTGCACACGCTTGGCATTCTCTTGATGAGCTTCAAGAGGTAGTCACCGGAAATGGTTTTCACTTCTTAGGTGTACCCTGTCAGGTTTAATAAGTGGGATTTCTTTCCTTATAAATGGGGTTGGGACCATCAGTTGTGTTGTGCAGAAGTCTGGTGGATACACAGCTGATAGTCCTACTGAATAGACTGTTAGAATTTGTATTATGGCAAGAAAAAAAGCAGCTAAGTTAAGAAAAACGAGTGGCCACCATTACTTTAAGAAATTATGGTCAGTCAGTCCGAAAAATTGGGAAAACTTTGAAAGTGTCCCCAAGAGCAGTTGCAAAAACCATCAAGTGCTACAAAGAAACTGGCTCACATGAGAACCACCCCAAGGAAACGAAGACCAAGAGTCACCTCTGCTGCGGAGGATAAGTTCATCCGAGTCACCAGCCTCAGAAATCGCAGGTTAACAGCAGCTCAGATTAGAGACCAGGTCAATGCCACACAGAGTTCTAGCAGCAGACACATCTCTACAACAACTGTTAAGAGAAGACTTTGTGCAGCAGGCCTTCATGGTAAAATAGCTGCTAGGAAACCACTGCTAAGGACAGGCAACAAGCAGAAGAGTCTTGTTTGGGCTAAAGAATACAAGTATATTTATTCATTTTATATATTTATTCATTTATATAGCGCTATTAATTCCATAGCACTTTACATACATCAGTAATGCTGTACCTATTGAGGCTCACAATCTAAATATCCTATCAGTATGTCTTTGAAATGTGGGAGGAAACCGGAGTGTCCAGAGGAAACCCACGCAGGCATGGGTAGAACATACAAACTCCTTGCAGATGTTAGACCAGTGGAAATCTGTACTTTGGTCTGATGAGTCTAAATTTGAGATCTTTGGTTCCAACCACTGTGTCTTTGTGCGACGCAGAAAAGGTGAACGGATGGACTCTACATGCCTGGTTCCCACCGTGAAGCATGGAGGAGGAGGTGTGATGGTGATGGGGTGCTAAGCCAGATGACCTGGCCTCCACAGTCACCAGACCTGAACTCAATCGAGATGGTTTGGGGGTGAGCTGGACCGCAGAGTACAGGCAAGAGGGCCAACAAGTGCTAAGCATCTCTGGTAACTCCTTCAAGACTGTTGGAAGACCATTTCCGGTGACTACCTCTTGAAGCTCATCAAGAGAATGCCAATAGTGTGCAAAGCAGTAATCATAGCAAAAAGGTGGCTACTTTGAAGAACCTAGAATATAAGATATATTTTCTGTTGGTTCACACTTTTTTGTAAAGTATATCATTCCACATGTGTTAATTCATAGTTTTGATGCCTTCAGCGTGAATCAACAATTTTCATAGTTTGAAAATAAAGAAAACTCTTTAAATGAGAAGGTGTGTCCAAACTTTTGGTCTGTACTGTATATATATATGTAAAGAGTTATACACAGTTACAAGCTGGGTATGTACATACGTTATAGGCTGTGCAGAGTCATTGTGGCATTGTGCTATGAAGATTTCGTAAATGATCTTATTACTAAATATCCTTTCCCAGGAGCACACATGTATTGTATAATTTATTCACAGCACTTCTGTAGCATTTACCTCAGAAATTCTTGGACATTTTGTTTTAATTATTTTAATAGATTTATCAAAGCATAAATACCCATGGCATCAGTGACCACACATTGTCCTTAACTGATTTCTTTATTGATTACAGAAGACAAAAATCAAAAAGCGCAGCATTTCACCCACAAGTGTCCTTTGTCAAGTCATACAGTAGAAAGAACAAGTTATGTTAATTTTCTCCCTATTAGGCTATGTGCACATAGGGTGTTTTTGTTGCAGCAAAAAACGCATCAAAACCTGTACAGGTTTCTAGTATCTCCAGTTTTCTTGGCAGGAGATTTGAGCATTTTTCCTGCATTTTTTGTGTTTTTGATTTTTTTACCGCGTTTTTGCTGTGTTTTGATTGCTGTGTTTTGACCAGTGAATGCAGCAAAAATGCAGAAAAGAATTGACGCTCATTGCTTTCAAAACAGCAAAACCTGTACAGGTTTCAGTTTCTGCAAAGAAACTAAATCAATGTGTATGCATAGCTTAAGGGCCCTTTCACATCAGCGGTAATTTGAAATCGCGGCAGATGCGGTGAAAAAAACGCATCTGCCGCGATTGCCGCATAGCCGCCGCATAACCGCTGCACTTGCGGTCAGCCGCGGTAATTTTTCGCGGCCGCACCTGCCGCAAGTGCAAAACCGCACTTGCCGCACCTGCCGCAAGTCCCTCTATACTTACTATGGCGATTACCGCAACCGCGCCACAAGTGCAGCGGTTATGCGGCGGCTACGCGGCAATCGCGGCAGATGCGTTTTTTTCACCGCATCTGCCGCGATTTCAAATTACCGCTGATGTGAAAGGGCCCTTACCCTGAATAACAGGTTTTGCTGGAAATCAAAAACGCAGGTTTAGATCAGCATACTGTACATTAACAGTAAATCATGGTAAAAACGCAGCACAAAACACAGCAAAAACGCACTGTGTGAACATAGCTTAACATGTGTCATGTGTAGCCTGTGCTGCAGTTTTCTTGAACTGCTCTGCAGTGATTAAATCTGCTTATTCCTGTTGGTACCTTCAGGGTTAATGTCAGTAGCTTAGTTGTCTGTGGCTCTCCAAGTTGCGAGTTGCTGCTGTGTGTGTCAAATGATGCTGTTACCACCCCTCTAGGCTTTAAATAATCCCATTACCCTTCAGGTAGTGACGTTGAAAGAGTTTAGTCTCTACTTTGACCTTGTGCTGTGTGGACACATAGCTGTGGCGTAGAAGCTTTCCTGAAGCTAACCTTTGTGAGAGCTATCTTGTGGGAGTTGCTGTTCCTTTCCCCGGGTGAAAGTGAGGGGGTGTTATCCCAGGGCAGGATAAGAGCAGGGCAAGGTTAGCGACCCAGGCATAGGAGTAATTCTGGGATGAGGGTCAGCTAGGGAACCCCAGTCTGCAGGGTCAGACTAGCTTCCCTGATTCGCTCAGCTCATCTTTTTGCATGCCTTATATTGTTCATGTATATTGTACTTGTCTATGTATGAAAAAAACTACTAGAAAAAAGCAGCATAAAAAACTCACCATGTATGCCAAAAGCAGAATCAAAATGCACTCTCAGGCTGCAGTCAGAGCCCAAATGTGAAGCAAGCCCAGCTGCAGGCTAATATATCACCTCTACCAACAAGATGTGGGAGGCGATCTGCCATGCATACACTGAGCCTGCTTTGAGCACCATTCACACAGATACAGTTGATGCAGAGTGTCTGAAAGTGACCCATCCTGCGCTGCTGCTTGAGCGATGGGTCGCACAGTACGATGCCTCTGCACCACTAGATGAATGGCACCCCTAAGGGCCCAACTGCAACCTGGATAGATAAAAAGTGCAAAAAGTCTCTTATATGATGAATAAAAAACTTTTACAAATGGGATTTTGGTTCATGCAATGGCCAAGACATTTAAGCTGATGACCCACGACTTGTCTATGTATGCCCTTTTGACATGTAAAGCGACATGGAATAAATGGCACTATAATAATACATAATAATAATATGGCTGGATAAAAGCTGTTGGTGGCTAAAATGTTGCACTGTTTAATTTTTAGTGTAATGTAACCAATAAAAAAGTCAATAACGGATGACATCTGCTCCCTTGGATATTTATATTTTCAATTATTTTGGAATATATTGGAGAGTTATCACCATACAAACATAAACCCAAGGAAATGGTGCACAGGTTTTAGTTAAAGGATTTGCAACAGATTTGTAGTGGATTTTAGCATATGCTTTGCAAAAGGTAAAATCTGCAATGAAAGTCCACAGAAAGAAATAATATATTTGTTGTTATATGTAATGGTGTTTTATACAATGTAATCCATATATACATTTCTGGATGATGTGACACCAGTCCTATAGACTCAGCAAAGTGATCTATGTTAAGGAACCTTCACACACAGCAATATTGTTAGGCAATTTCACTGGCAACTTACTGGTTGCAGTGAAATCATGGACACATTGTTCTATTTTGTTGCTGTGTATAAATGGAACAATGTGTCCATGATTTCACTGCAACCAGCAAATATTTTGTTCCTTAAACGGAACCAACCACCCCCAATGACCCCCCCGGACTATTAATATGGCTCCCTACACCCAGCACATACATGTGCTGCAATGTTTTTTGCTAAAAAAACTGGTTTTTAAAAGTAAAGATAATGCTTTATAAAGTTTCTACCGAAGGGACGGGTGGGCGTTACTTACATGGGGCTAAAGCCGAGATTCTGCTGCCACTCATCCTCGTCTCTCCCCTCGCAGCAGTAACGGCCAGCCCTTTGTTCAGCGTCACAGCCTGGTGCACGGGATCGCATGCCCGTGCACACGTCATCAGCTACAGCCGGGTAGCGAGCGCGCGCTCTGACTTCCATAGCTGAGCGCAGGAAGTCAGAGCGCGCGCTCGCTACCCGGCTGTAGCTGATGACGTGTGCACGGGCATGCGATCCCGTGCACCAGGCTGTGACGCTGAACAAAGGGCTGGCCGTTACTGCTGCGAGGGGAGAGACGAGGATGAGTGGCAGCAGAATCTCGGCTTTAGCCCCATGTAAGTAACGCCCACCCGTCCCTTCGGTAGAAACTTTATAAAGCATTATCTTTACTTTTAAAAAGCAGTTTTTTTAGCAAAAAACATTGCAGCACATGTATGTGCTGGGTGTAGGGAGCCATATTAATAGTCCGGGGGGTTCATTGGGGGTGGTTGGTTCCCTTTAAATGTGTGTGAAGGTAATTGCGATTACCGCATCCGGATGTGGATGCAGTAAACGCAATTACACTTCAAAGTGTGACCCTATCCTATCAAAGCCTAATATTTTTGGAAGTTGGAGTGGGTTTTTTTTAGATTTGGCTATCTAAGGCCCACGTCACACACACAGATATTTGTGCAGATATTGTTCGCAGATCTTTGGTTGCAGTGAAATCATGGACACATTGTCCCATTTTGTGGCTGTGTACAAATGGAGCAATCTGTCCATAATTTCACTGCAACCAGAGATCTGCGAACAATATCTGCACAAATATCTGTGTGTGTGACGTGGCCCTTAGGAGGATATCTGTTTGTGCAGGTAACTATTACTGAGCAGAATTATTAGGCATCTTAATAAAACCAAATATATTCCCATCTCACTTGTTTATTTTCACCATGTAAAACAATATAACTGCACAAAATTTAGAAAAAAAACATTCCTGACATGCAAAAACAAAACACAAAAAAACTTAGTGACCAATTTATCCACCTTTCTGTATGATGACACTCAACAGCCTTCCATCCATAGATTCTGTCAGTTGCTTGATCTGTTTATAATTAGCATTGCATGCAGCAGCCACCACAGCCTCCCAGACACTGTTCCCAGAGGTGTACTGTTTTCCCTCTCTGTAGATCTCACATTTTAGTAGGGCCACAGGTTCTCTATGGGGTTCAGATCAGGTGAACAAGGGGGCCATGTCATTATTTTTTCTTCTTTTAGACCTTTACTGACCAGCCACGCTGTGGAGTAGTTGGATGCATGTGATGGAGCATTGTCCTGCATGAAAATCATGTTTTTCTTGAACAATACTGACTTCTTCCTGTACTACTGCTTGAAGAGGTTGTCTTCCAGAAACTGGAAGTAGGTCCGTGTGTTGAACTTCACTCCATCCTCAACCCAAAAGGCTCCCACAAGTTCATCTTTGATGATACCAGCCCGTACCAGTGAGTCGGGCCGGCAGGAAGGGGTTACTCGGAACCGGGATGGCGGGGGAGGGAATCACTGCTGGTCGGTTCCCGATTCTGTGCCCTGGGCACTCAATGGCTGATGGGGGGTGATGATGATGGGCGATGAAACGTGACGCCACCTGTGGTACCTGGTAATGTGGTTAAAAGCGCTGCAGCTGGCCGCTGAGGTGATGGTGATACAGCAGTGACAGTACAACTCCCCACAGGCGGAGCTTTACCTCATGACAGCGGGTTGAATGAGAGGAGTCGTAGTAGCAGTTCCGCTATGAACACTGCAGGCGGCGGGGGATCAGGTACACACACACACAATAGTCTTTTTTTGGTAACTTTTTACTGATGTCCAGTAACAGGCACAGTCCAAGAGGGTAACCAGGTGGTTGGTGCAGTTTGGGATGTCCACCTTGGAGAATTGTGAGGCCTCCTCTGTTAGTGTGTGCAATGATTGGGGATAGTTCTGCCCGGAGCTGAACCTACCGCTCTTTCTCTCTCTCAGGATGCTACTCCACAACCGACGATGAGGACCTTTCTGTGAGGATCCCTATTCTTTTCTTGGGTCCCTGGTCCTATGCTTGGTCAGGTTTGGGGTCTTGGTTTCCTGAGCTTCCAGAGGGACTAAATCCTCTTGGTCTGTCCAGGCTTTCTCTGCTACAACTGGAAATATAGCAGGTACGGACTCTGGTGTCCAGGTTGATTCTAAGAGTAACTAGCTATGTTTCCTTCTTCTTCTTCTTCTTCCTATCTCTTTCACTGGCTCCGTCCCTGTCCCTAGGGTGTTGCACAGCTCGGATCAGTCTTCCTGGTTTTGTTCCTGGCTTGGTCCCAGCAACCAGCTCCTTCTAGTACCTTCTTCTGTACTGACTGAACTTGACTGACTGTTCTCTCTGACTGTACTCCTCCCTCAGACCTGGATCTTTATAGAGGATCTTGCTTAAGGCAGCAAGTAGAGCTCCCCCTTCAGGCCTGGGGTGGGAAGGTGTTGTGTGCTGTGTGTGCCAAGGTGTACATCCCTCCCTGCACTGGTGGATCCTGTGGCAATCCCTGCAGGGGTGCCACACCAGTACCCCACCTCCACCTTGTTGACATCTGAGTCGGAGTGGAGCTCTCTGCCCTTTACTTATCCAGCTTCTGGCCATCCATCTGGCCCATCAAGAGTCACTCTCATTTCATCAGTCCACAAAACCTTTGAAAAATCAGTCTTAAGATATTTCCTGGCCCAGTCTTGACGTTTTATCTTATGTTTCTTGTTCAAAGGTTGTTGTTTTTCAGCCTTCCTTACCTTGGCTATGTTTCTGAGTATAGCACTCCTTGTGCTATTTGATACTCCAGTAACGTTGCAGCTCTGAAATATGGCAAAACTGTTGGCAAATGGCATCTTGGCAGCTTCACGCTTGATTTTCCTCAATTCATGGGCAGTTATTTTGCGCCTTTTTTGCCCAGCACACTTCTTGCGACCCTGTTGGCTATTTGCCATGAAACACTTGATTGTTCAGTGACCACGCTTCAAAAGTTTGGCAATTTCAACACTGCTACATCCCTCTGCAAGACAACTCACAATTTTGGACTTTTCAGAGCCCGTCAAATCTCTCTTCTGACCCATTTTGCCTAAGGAAAGGCATTTGCCTAATAATTAAGCACACCTTATATAGGGTGTTGATGTCATTACACCACACACCTCTTTATTACAGAGATGCACATCACCTGATTTACTTAATTGGTAGTTGGCTCTCAAGCCTATACAGCTTGGAGTAGGACAACATGTATAAAAAGTATCATGTGATCAAAATAATCATTTGCCTAATAATTCTGCACACAGAATATCTAATATATAAAGCTGAATGTGTGTATGTGTGTGTGCATATATGTGTGTATATCCGGCATTGACATCTACACCGTCGCAACTACAGCCACAAAATTTTGCACAGTCACACGTCTGGACCCCGAGAGCATCATAGGCTATGTTGTTGAGGTGAAATTTTAACCCTGTGCGTTCCAGTTCACCAAACAATTTTGCCCCTATCTACATAATGGGGAAAAAGTGAATGGAATAGTGTTGGAGGAAAATCGACAGCTGTCAGCTATAGCCACAAACTTTTGCACAGTCACACGTCTGGACCCCGGGAGAATCATAGGCTATGTTGTGAGGCGAAATTTTAACCCCTCGCATTCCAATTCACCAATTTTGCCCCTATCTACATACTGGGGAAAAAGTGACAGGTACCAGTTGACAGTTGTGAATGAGAGGGGTTTAATGATAGCGCCAAAGACTAACAGCACATACCAGCATATAGTCACTAAGGTGGGGCCCCAACATGAGATATTCACCACGCACGTGGACATGTATACACACCACACGCACACAAAAGTAACAGCAAGTGTATAGTCGCTGAGGTGCAGCCCCAACAGTGGATACTCACCACGCACCCGAACAAACACACACCACAAAGAGACACACACAACACAGAGACCCCCCCCCCAAGGGGACACACACACACCCTATAGCGACACATGCACTCACCCCACAGGGACACACACACACCACAAAGAGACACACACAACACAAGACACACACACCACACAGACCCCCCCCACAAGGACACACACACACATAGCCACCCTATAGGGACACATGCACTCACCGCACAGGAACACACACACACACACGCACCACAAAGAGACACACACACACCACACAGACCTCTCCATAGAGACACACACACATACACACCCTATAGGGACACATGCACTCACTCCACAGGGACACACACACACCACAAAGAGACACACACAACAGAGACACACACCACACAGACCCCCCCCCCCACAGGGACACACACACATACACACCCTATAGGGACATATGCACTCACCCCACAGGGAGACACACATACACACACCCCAGGGACACACACACACCACACAGACAGACACAGATATGCACAAATCACCTCACACAACTCGCCTCATACATGTGCTATATTTAATTTCCAAACATAAACATCTGATTAAAAACAGCCAATGTGCAACACATGTGCCATATAGGGAATTAAGGCAGATGTCAGTCACATGAGCTATCTATTATGTGTATGTGTTAGGTAACATATACTGCCCGGCCAGGGGGAGGGTTTACTATTGGCTGGAGATTTATTAGGCTGCCTATAGCAATCAATCACAGTTCAGCTTCTATTTTCTTACAGGTCATTAATATGACATATTCAAATTCTATTTTGTTATAGCTAACATCAGTTATTTATTAACCCGGGCGTAGCCGGGTACTACAGCTAGTATATATATATAATATTATCTCAGAGCAGGTGATGTGGCATGATCAGACCATGTCCCTGTACGGTCAGACACATCCATTACTCAGTACATAGCAAGGACACATACAGTCATATGAAAAAGTTTGGGCATCCCTCTTAATCTTATGCAGGAGGCACACTGGCGTGAGACTCGCGCGAGTGCAATGCGTGAAAAAAAACGCATTGCACTCGGACCAGTGTTGCCCTATCAGGCAGGGCACACTGGTGCGAGTCCCACGCACCTAACTCGCATTACGAGTCAGAAGCGAGTGCAGTCGCAGCATGCTGTGACTGCATGCGATTCTGACGCGCGTGAGCGCAATGCAAGTGTATGGGGGCGAGAAAATCTCGCACCCATACACCACACGGTGTGAGTTAGTAGCACCATGCTAGAATAGCTAAATCAGGTTTAATAGGCTCCCGCTGTTACTTCCGGGGCCGCCTATTAAGCTCATTACATATTCACTGCACTGTCAAACTAACAGCCCATCACAGGAGCTCACACTCTGTGGGAGCCTCTGTGATTGGCTGTTGTAATCAGACTGGATTTTCTCAATCTGGACAGTGATTCTGCTTGGTTGCCATACACATTAGTGTATGGCAACCAACCTGGCGTTGTAGGGTGTCAAATAAATAATTATTAAAAAAAAAAAACCGCGTGGGGCTTCGCAGCATTTTTAAGTCTAGCCCGATGAAAGCAGGCAAACTGCGAGCTGCCACCCTCAGCTGCTTAATTTCCACTTGGCTGGCAAAAAAAATGCGTGGGCTCCGCCCTATTTTCCATGCCAGCCAAGGTAAAACTAAGCAGCTGAGGGCTGGTATTCTCAGCGGGGTGAGGGCCCATTGTTATAGGGCCCCCCCACGCTAATGAATAGCAGCCCGCAGCCGCCCCTGAAAATGGCGCATTAATAATAAGCGCCATTTCCAGGCTCCTTACCGGGCTCTTCCAGCGGCCCTGGTGGCGGTGGCACGCTGGGTAATAAAGGGGTTAATACCAGCTTTCTTATACAAGCTGGTATTAAGCCCGAGATTCTTAATGTCAGGCCAAGTTTGACCCGGCCACTAAGAATCTCCAATAAAGGGTTAAAAAAAACACCACACAGAGAAAAATTATTTATTAAAAATAAATACACAGACACCATTAGGGACTCCATCTTTATTACCACCACATATCCCTCCAAAGATTCAGGTGTTCTCTCTTCTTTCTTCTCTCTTCTCTTCTTTCTTCTTCTTTTCAATTCATTCAGCTCTGCTACATCACACAGCAGGGGGCGGAAATACGCTCCCCTGCTGTGTGATGAGTCAGTGAGGCTGTGAGCATTAAGCGGTGACGTAATCACTGTCAAACGGAGCGTTTTTGATGCATGACAGTGTGCCTCCACCCTTACTCTTTTTTTTTGTTTAAAATTGTTTTTTGCAACAGCTATTTCAGTGTGATATATGCAATAACTGATGGACACAGTAATATTTCAGGTTTGAAATGAGGTTTATTGTACTAACCAAAAATGTGAAATATGCATTATTTCAAAATTTGACAGGTGCCAAAGTATGGGCACCCTTCTGATTTTCATCATTTGAATACTCCTAACTACTTTTTACTGACTTACTGAAGCACTAAATTGGTTTGGTAACCTTATTGAGCTTTGTACTTCATATCCCGGTGTATCCAATCATGAGAAAAGCTATTTCAGGTGTTCACTTGCAAGTTGTTCTCCTAGTTGCATCTTCTCTGAGGAGTGGCATCATGGGCTCCTCAAAACAGCTCTCAAATGATCTGAAAAAAAAGATTGTTCAACAGGAAGGATACAAAAAGTTGTCTCAGAGATTTAACCTGTCAGTTTCCACTGTGAGAAACATAGTAAGGAAATGGAAGACCACAGGAACAGTTCTTGTAAAGGCCAGAAGTGGCAGGCCAACAAAAATATCAGAAAGGCGGAGAAGAAGAATGGTGAGAACAGTCAAGAACATTCCATAGACCACCTCCAAAGACCTGCAGCATCATCTTGCTGCAGATGGTGTCACTGTGGATCGGTCAACAATACAGCGCACACTGGACAAGGAGAAGCTGTATGGGAGAGTGATGCGAAAGGAGGCGTTTCTGCATGCACGCCACAAACAGAGTCGACTGAGGTATGCAAAAGCACATTTGGACAAGTCAGTTTCATTTTAGAAGGAAGTCCTGTGGACTGATGAAACAAAGGTTGAGTTGTTTGGTCATTCAACAAGGCGTTATGCATGGGGCCACAAAAACACAGCATTCCAAGAAAAACACTTGCTACCCACTGTCAAATTTGGGGGAGGGTCCATCATGCTTTGGGGCTGTGTGGCCAATGACGGCATCGGGAATCTTGTTAAAGTTGAGGGTCACATGGATTCCACTCAGTATCAGCAGATTCTTAAGAATAATGTTCAAGAATCAGTGTCAAAGTAGAAGTTACGCTGGGAATGGATCTTTCAGCAAGACAATGATCCAAAACACCGCTCCAAATCTACTCAGGCATTCATGCAGAGGAACAATTACAATGTTCTGGAATAGCCATCCCAGTACCCAGACCTGAATATCATTGAACATCTGTGGGATGTTTTGAAGCGGGCTGTCCATGCTCGGCGACCATCAAACTTAACTGAACTGTAATTGTTTTGTAAAGAGGAATGGTCAAAAATACCTTCATCCAGGATCCAGGAACTCATTAACAGCTACAGGAAGCGACTAGAGGCTGTTATTTTTGCAAAAGGTGGATCTACTAAATATTAATGTCACTTTTCTGTTGAGGTGCCCATACTTTTCCACCTGTCAATATTTGAAATAATGCATATTTCACATTTTCGGTTAGTACAATAAACCTCATTTCAATCCTGAAATATTACTGTGTCCATCAGTTATTACATATATCACACTGAAATAGCTGTTGCAAAAAAACATTTTTTAAAAAAACAAAAAGAGTAAGATGAAGAGGGGTGCCCAAACTTTTTCACATGACTGTATATAAGATTATCTCAGCACAGGAGATGTGATATGATCAGACCATGTTCCTGTATGGTCAGACACATCCATTACACAGTACATAGCAGGCATTGTAACCCTCAAGATGTTGCTTCTCACTTTGTCACCCATCGTCCTCATGCCCAGTGATCATTTGCTATGGCAATTGGGTGACATCCATGGCTTCCATTTTACTATTTCAATTACACCCTATAAAGGCACAATCTTTCAGCAGGTTTAACAGTGTTTTGCTGAAAAACATAATACAATGCAGTACAGAATATTTGCATTGTATTCTTAAGTAAGTGTGGCGCCCCGCCATGCAGGCGTCACAGAGGGGTACTGCACCCGTAAAAGAGGTGCAGATACTCCAGCTGTAAGCGGATTCTAGGATGGTAGGTGGAACCCATTAACCAGGACTCCCACACTAGATTACACGGTAGGAGGTTACCCGGGAGGGAATAAAACCACCGCTAGGGAGAAAAGGGGGTCTTTGCCTCCAGGCTTTGGACCTTTTGGTCTTTGCCTCTGAGAGAGGAGAGGGTCTGTCAGCTGAGGGACCAGGAGAGAGGGATTAGGAGAAGAGGGCTCCCAGGCATAGACAATTACCGGGCACCGGAGCCCGCACCTGTGGGATACTATAGGACCACAGAAAATCCGGAGTCCTGGGGAGTCTACAAGTCTCCCAGACACCTAAGCAACCAAAAGAGGGAACCAGGCACCGCTGAAGGAGCAGGCGGCCAGCCAGTAGAGGGTGACCTGACGGCAGCAAGGGTGAGAGAAAGAGTGGAGGTCAGGCTGATTTCAGATCACCAGGCTTCATGCAACTACTGGGAAGCAGGAAGGAGCAGACGGGAACAAAGGCACACACCAAGGGTTCGATCATACTACCTGGGATCCACTTGCAGCCACCTGTTAGCTACCTGTTATAACATCTTATGCTGAACTGTAAACTGAAACGTCAATGCCACAAGTTTCCAGTAAAGTACCCGGAGAGAAGTGAACTCTACTCTGCTGCATTTTCTGGTGAATGACTTTATTTCCCTACAGGAACGCTGCCCCAGAGGTACCCGTCCTACCTGTGGAGGACTTTACCACCCTAGCCGCAATACCATCTACCTTCGCGCGGACTGTGGCGGCGCTGGTGGCATCTCACCCGAAACTACAGGTGGCGTCACGACAAACTTTGTATATAATTCCCTGTACATATACCCTTTTTTGGAAGATAGGCCCAGGACACAGGGTCAGGTGCGGCCACCACTCCCCGTGACAGCAGGAGCGCTAACCCTTACAGCCTGACACCCGAGTACCCCAGAGCCTGGGCGCGACATAAGCATAGAGATGTGATTCTCACCCGAGTCATACGAATGTCTGCGACCTTACAGGGGTTGTCCTTTTTCAATAAATGTGGGTCCCCATTTACAGATAATTAGAATAACATAAAAAAACCTGCAAATTTGCACTTCACTAAAGAAGTGGAGAAACTCCAGTGCCACATTTAAGCAGCTTCCTCAAAGTCATAATCGCTTTCCAACAAGCTTTTAATATAACTAAGGGATTTGTGCCAGATCAGAACCCCAAACTACAGACGCTGCGTTTCTGGGTACCTGCCCCTCATCAGTGTAGTGTGTGGGATATTCTGATCTGGCTGAGTGAGTGGGCTAAGACAAGGTCTGGAAACTTGCTATTGACTCACCGTCAGCCCGCGGACTCCGGTTTAGACAGGCTGTAGCTCCTTCCTCCTTGTCACGGGTGGGCCGCGCCTATCGGTAGTAGGGCCCGGTTGAGTGCAGATCAAAAGTTGAAGACGTCTTGTAGGAACAGATTAAAGGGGTTAATTTATTCGTGACGCCACCTATGAGTAGTTTCGGTAATCGTTACCGACGCTGCGGAACCTCCGGGGGATGGACAGCAGCAAGATGGAACGCTCCCCACAGGCTGAGCGGTGATCCCCGGAGGCTGGAGCTGCTTAAGATGTTGTGCGGCAGCTGCGGTTACCTTGTAGTGCGGACGGACAGTTCATAAGGAAGCACGGACACAGAAAGTCTCTGCAACGGGTCTTTACTGTAACCAGCAGGCAGTACATGGCATACAGTTCATGGGTAGTGGACCGGGTGGACTCAGCAGTGATAGTGTCCCTTAGAGATCCGCAAGTGTTCCTCCATTCTAAGTGCTTTGCCATTGTCGCCCAGGAATACCAGATCGGGTACGGGGAGGCTGCTTCAATGCCCTATCCAAGATGTACGTTGTGGATGTTTTGGGGAGCCTTGGATCCCTCGGTGGGTACACCGCTGGTTAGACGACTGGAAGTTGGCGGGTGGTGGGGTGCTCCTGTGAAGCTGCTCCTCCACGCTTCTGGTTCGCGTAGCAGAAGTGAACTGCTGCCAGCTTCGGTACCAGTGAACCGGCTGTGAGGTTTTGGGGCACGGGGTATTTTGGAACCCGTGGTTAGTGGTGCCCGATCCCGGTTGTTGAGGCCTCAGGTGCTGACACCCGACCGGTGACGGCCCGGGGGCTGCACGAGGTGCAGGTCCCCCGCTCCTACTCCAAGTTCAAGTTCTCTCTTCTCGTTCTAGACTCCTACTCTCGTGTTCTAGACTAACTTCTCCTACACACTTTCCTAGCACTCCGCCCACCAGGACCCTGGATTGGCCCTCTATTCTAGGTGATGCATGCAGGGTTGGATCTCAAAGTTAACTAGGTCACTGCTGTGTCAGAGAATATTGCAAAGTATTCACTGATCTCAGGGAGACCAGTCCAAGAAAACACTGCGGGCAGCTGGCTAAAGCGCTCAACACAGTGAATTCCTAGGCGCATTGCCTCCTGGGAATTATGAATATGCAAATAAGTCTGTGGAGCCTCGGTTAGGAGTCTCAAACACAGGACTAGCCAGATATCCTTCCAGGGAAGGACCCAGTCAAGGGGTGGCTCCTTGCGGAGAACACCATAACCACCTTGTTAAGTGGCCCTTTTAGTCAATATCCAGCTCTTTTAGAAGCTTAGAGATATGACAAGGGAAAACCAAGACCAGGTATCCATCCACAGACAGCTGTTTCGGGGTGTTGCCCCTCATCAGTGTGGAGTCGGATTCTGGCTAGGTGGAAGCAAGGCCTAGTAGACCAACATCACAAAGTATTCACTGATCTCAGGGAGACCAGTCCAAGAAAAGAGAATATTGCGGCTGCATTTATGGCTGCAATACCCTCTTGTGACGCACTCGTTGCGGGGCGCCACACTATCAACCTTATATAGACAGCGAAGTAGGTGAGGAGATTGTAAGCCACTTCCCTCCTCTCAGATATATGCAAATATGCAAATTTGCACTTCACTAAAGAAGTGGAGAAACTCCAGTGCCACATTTAAGCATTTTCCTCAAAGTCATAATCGCTTTCCAACAAGCTTTTAATATAACTAAGGGATTTGTGCCAGATCAGAACCCCAAACTACAGACGCTGCGTTTCTGGGTACCTGCTCCTCATCAGTGTAGTGTGTGGGATATTCTGATCTGGCTGAGTGAGTGGGCTAAGACAAGGTCTGGGAACTTGCTATCAACCTTATGGAGACAGCGAAGTAGGTGAGGAGATTGTAAGCCACTTCCCATATATCTGAGAGGAGGGAAGTGGCTTACAATCTCCTCACCTACTTCGTTGTCTCCATAAGGTTGATAGCAAGTTCCCAGACCTTGTCTTAGCCCACTCACTCAGCCAGATCAGAATATCCCACACACTACACTGATGAGGGGCAGGCACCCAGAAACGCAGCGTCTGTAGTTTGGGGTTCTGATCTGGCACAAATCCCTTAGTTATATTAAAAGCTTGTTGGAAAGCGATTATGACTTTGAGGAAGCTGCTTAAATGTGGCACTGGAGTTTCTCCACTTCTTTAGTGAAGTGCATATTTGCATATATCTGAGAGGAGGGAAGTGGCTTACAATCTCCTCACCTACTTCGCTGTCTCCATAAGGTTGATAGCAAGTTCCCAGACCTTGTCTTAGTCCACTCACTCAGCCAGATCAGAATATCCCACACACTACACTGATGAGGGGCAGGTACCCAGAAACGCAGCGTCTGTAGTTTGGGGTTCTGATCTGGCACAAATCCCTTAGTTATATTAAAAGCTTGTTGGAAAGCGATTATGACTTTGAGGAAGCTGCTTAAATGTGGCACTGGAGTTTCTCCACTTCTTTAGTGAAGTGCAAATTTGCATATTTGCATATATCTGAGAGGAGGGAAGTGGCTTACAATCTCCTCACCCACTTCGCTGTCTCCATAAGGTTGATAGCAAGTTCCCAGACCTTGTCTTAGCCCACTCACTCAGCCAGATCAGAATATCCCACACACTACACTGATGAGGGGCAGATACCCAGAAACGCAGCGTCTGTAGTTTGGGGTTCTGATCTGGCACAAATCCCTTAGTTATATTAAAAGCTTGTTGGAAAGCGATTATGACTTTGAGGAAGCTGCTTAAATGTGGCACTGGAGTTTCTCCACTTCTTTAGTGAAGTGCAAATTTGCATATTTGCATATATCTGAGAGGAGGGAAGTGGCTTACAATCTCCTCACCTACTTTGCTGTCTCCATAAGGTTGATAGCAGGTTCCCAGACCTTGTCTTAGCCCACTCACTCAGCCAGATCAGAATATCCCACACACTACACTGATGAGGGGCAGGTACCCAGAAACGCAGTAGTTTGGGGTTCTGATCTGGCACAAATCCCTTAGTTATATTAAAAGCTTGTTGGAAAGCGATTATGACTTTGAGGAAGCTGCTTAAATGTGGCACTGGAGTTTCTCCACTTCTTTAGTGAAGTGCAAATTTGCATATTTGCATATATCTGAGAGGAGGGAAGTGGCTTACAATCTCCTCACCTACTTCGCTGTCTCCATAAGGTTCATAGCAAGTTCCCAGATCAAAAAACCTATTATCCTCGGGGGCAGCACTGAGTCTCTGCCACTGTTTCTGACATCTGACATTGGTTGAGGTGCTGACATCATCAGTACAGCAGCCGATCGGTGAGCCCAGTGGCTTTGAGGGGGTTTTCTACTCTGCAGAGCCACAGAGCTCACCAATTGCTGCACTGATGGCATGAGGTCAGCACCTCAACCAATACTGGAAGCAGCAGTGGAGACATAGCGCTGGATGTACCAAAATTTACTGAAATAAAAAAAAAAATCCCTTTAAGTGATGGACTTCATCCACTACAAAAGTAATCTACCATAATAGCTGTTATGAGAAACTTTGGATAACAGTGCCAATCTGGCCCCTTGTCATATCTGTTACCCCCTGCATGCCACAACACTGTTCAGCTCTGTCATTTAATTCTGAGATCCCATCCCAACAATCAAGATACAGACTGCAGGGCAGGAGGATCAGCACTGACTGATCAGTGAATGATTTATGTCATCTACCTTTTAGGGTCTGTGTCATTCATATGATTTTGACTGTAGACTCTTGTGCTCTTCTTAAAACTTCAGACATCCTGATACTATTCAGCTTCCTCGCCAGTTGTTTGCTTACAATTCTCGGTCCTCGGGGAGCTGCCATGTGCAGGAAACAAGACAGTGAAGGACAGCACAGAGAGTGAGAGGCAGCCCAGCAGTGAGCCCTGCTCTGCACAGCAGTTACAGCAGATGACAAGAGCTGCAGAGAGTGGGACTCACAGCTACGTAGCTCAATTAGGCCGGTTTCACACTGGCGTTTGCAAACGCAGCGCACCGAACACAGCCAAACGCTTGCGCACATGCGTTCCTATGTTTATCATGGGAACGCATGTGCCTGCGTTTGGCTGCATTTACGCTTGGATGCGCACAGTTTGTGCACCCTCCGAGCGCACTCTGGATGCAGTATGTTGCATTTTTTGTGCAGTCGCGGGCGCTTGATTTATCTGCAAGCACCCGCAAGCGCACAAACCACGAATAGAAGTCAATGCATCTGCAGTGTCCTCTGCATGACAGTGCAGGAGAACGCTGTGGATCACATTGAAATCTCTAGATTTCTAGAGCCACCACTGATTTCCCGCCGTGTCGGCGGGGAGAGCGGGGACAAACAGCTGATCTGACAGCTGTTTAAATTGAAGAGGTGATGTCGGCGCGGGAGATTTGAAGCAGCGATCAGCTGTTTCATATCTCCTGCACCGATATCACCCTATTCGGTGTCGGCGCGGGAGATTTAAACAGCTGTCAGATCAGCTGTATCTTCAAATCTCCCGCGCTGACACCGGCGGGAGATCAGCTGTGGCCGGGAGGAGGAGATCTCTGCCGCTGATATATTTCTATTTATATATATTATATTATATATATATAAATATATATATTATATATATTTATCTTTATATTTAATCTATCTTTATCTTGGGCAATATTCTCAGTGTATATTGACCTGTGATGTGGATTTATTGACCTTAGCATGTGTCCAGGAGCTTGGACAGTTTCAGGACACATGCTGACATGAGTGTTAAAGCACATTATAATAATCATCTTGCACCGCTATCACAGCGGGGCAGGATGATTATTACTGTATGCGCATGGTGGGAGATTCAAGCTCGACGGCTTTTAACAGCCGGCGAGTTTGAATTCCCCGACAAATGCTGCCCGCGGTCCTTCAGGACCGTGGACTGCATCTCACACACGCACCACACACGCACTCACACCTCACACTCGCAGCACACTCACATCAATACATGCAGGCACACTCACCACACGCACCACACTCGCACCACACACACCCACAAACACTCATTACACTAGCATCACTGTTGTGCATCAAAAACGCTCCGTGTTTGATGCACGACAGTGTGCCTTCAGCCTTAGAGATTTTAACCTCCACAAGGCAAATGGTTATCATCTTGAGCAAATTTTGCAACAAAATAAGCATGTAAGGGTAGGTTCGCATAGAGGTGTTCTTATACATAGTTTTTGGTGTGCACTAAAACACGCATAAAGAAACACTTCAAATCTGTCTATAGTGCACTTATCGCTTTTTGTCATCATGTCAATTCTTTGATACATTTTCACTTCTACTGCTGTTTTTGGCAAGGTTTTTGCAGTGGAAATATATCAGAATCCACACCGTATTCATACGCCCACATTATAATTAGCCACTTAATATGTACACGATGGCGGGGGTGACTAATTGTGAAGGGGCCTCAGGAGCTAACATCTTAACATCTCTCCACATGTGTTATATATTACGATGCTTACACATTGCGTCCCACACATTCAGTGTTCCCATTGGGGCTTACATCTGAACGCCACACAGAAGAGGATTCGGATGCATGTGCAGACAGGGCCATTGACTTTAATGGTGCAGATGGAGTCACTGTGTTCTCTGTCATGCACCATTTTCAGGAGTATATGTCTGCTGGAGGCGGACACCCAGGTAATATGGATTCATCATGTGCTCTATCATGCACAATTTTCGGATGTATATATCTACTGGAGGCGGATACGCAGACATAGTAGACTCCATTTGCACCATTAAAATCAATGGCCCCATTAGTGCATACATCTGAATCCTGTTTTAATGGGGGTTCGGATGAAAGCCCCATCGGCACAAATTAATGTGTAGGAGAACGCAATCTGAATGCACCCTTACACAGCCAGCAGCTATGTCTAACAGCAATAATAGAAGAAAAGCACAACATAGTTTGAGTGATGGGCTGAACTGCTCCGACTTCACAGCCCTTTCCCATTGATGCTGGGTGTATATCCTCAGATTGTGTGAATGCTATGAAATCCGTTGCTACTCAGAGGCTTTTTGCATGGCATGGGTTTGTGGGGTGATGTGAGCATGCAGGAAGTTTAAAAGCCACATCTGCCACCTAATGGCCGCACTTGTGGCACACTTGCGGCAAGCCCTATGCATTGTCTATGGGGCTTGCGGCATGTGCGACAAGTGCGGTTGGGGCAGATGCGGAAGTTGCGGCCGCGAAAAAAAACGCTGTTAACCGCGTTTTTTTTCGCGGCCGCAAGTGCCACATCTGCTGCAATCGGCAAAGCCACACTTGCTGCACCTGACCGCACTGACTTGTATACCGGAGAGCATTTAGCTTTACAGACACATGTTAGAGATGCACATTACATGATCTGTACTACACTGGGGACAGGTTAGTAAGGCAAAATGATGTGATAGATTAATTATTTTTTATTTAAAGGGAACCTATGTGAATTTTGTATCACATGATCTTACTGGCTTGGAGAATCATGGTTCTTAACAATTTACTCCCACTTTAGAATTTATTTTCCCAATTTCAGTACATTGTATAGTAAAACCCATCACACACAGTACAAGCCCTCGTATGGCTATGTCAATGCACAATAAAAAAAAAGTTATGGCTCTGATAAGAAGGCAAAAAATCATAATGAATTCTAGTGCCAGAAACCATATGTGCATTTGAAATAAAAAAAAAATCATATAGGCAGTGAGCTCATTATATTATGTAAATTCTACATTTTGGGGGACAGATGGGTAAAAAATTAACATGGTTGCATCTAAATGATTTATTCCTCAACTTAATGACGAAGAGATAGAATATGATGCAGAAAGTTGAGAATGGTTGCGGATGAGGAAGTGACGGGGGAGGAAACAGGGGGTTGAGGATGAAGAAGGGTTAGAAAAGGATGGAGGAGGGATGGTTCATGGGCAGGAAAAGATGGGATAGGATGCAAGTGGTTTTGAAATTTTGAGGATGAGGAAGAAATGGGATGGAATGCAGGGTTTGTGAGAATGGTTGAGGATGAGGAAGGGATGGGATAGGATGTCGGAGGTGAGAATAGTTGGGAATGAGGACGGGATGGGATAGAATTCAGCGGGGGTGAGAATGGTTGAGAATGAGGAAGCGATAGGATAACATGCAGGGGGTGGATGGTGGAAGATGAAGTACGGATGGGTTATTCTGCAGAGGGTTGAGATTGGTTGAGGATGAGGAAGCGATAGGCTAGGATGCTGGGGTAAAATGGTTGAAGAAAATGAAAAGATGAGATAAGATGCAGGGGGATTGAGAATTGTTGAGGATGAAGGCATATGATGCAGGGAGTTGAGAATGATTGGGTATAAGGAAGTAATGGGGTAGGAAGCAAGGGTTTGAGAGTGGTTGAGGAAGTGATGGGGTAAAATGGAGGGGTTTGAGAATGGTTGAGGAAGAGATGGGATATGATGCATGGAATTGAGAATGGTTGAGAATAAGAAAGGAATGCGATAGGAAGCAGGGGATTGAACATGGTTGAAAATGAGGAAGAGATGGGACAGGATGCAGGAAGTTGAGAATGGTTGAGAATGAGGAAAAGAAGAGATAGCATGCTGGTGGTTGAGAATTGTTGAGGAGGAGGAAATTATGGAATAAGATGCAGTGGGTTTAGACTTGCTGATAATGAGGAAGGGATGGGATAGAATGCATGTGTTTGAGAATGGTTGTGGATGAGGAAGGAATGGGATAGTATACAGGGGGTTGAGATTGGTTGAGAATGAAGAAGGGATAGGATAGTATACAAGAGATTGAAGATGGTTGAGGATGAAGAAGGGATGGGATTCAATGGACTGAAATTGATGAAGGATGCCATGCCTGAAGATGAGAAATCGATGGTATAAGATGCAGTGGATTGAGAATGGTTGAGGATAAAGAAGGGATAGGATAGGATGAAGGGGCTGGGGATTGAGACAAAGGGGATGGAGTTTGTGTGTACACAGGTGCCTTCATAGTGCTGAATGCATAAGGAGTGATGATCAAATCCATGCAATAGATATTCACAATTCTACTCTAAGTGGATTTAAACAAGAATACACAAGCTCAGAATATTCATTTGACCCACCACCTTACAACCTCATCTTTTAAAGACATACATACATAGTATTAATACACATCAACTGAGAGTGTACGAGGCAATTACGCTGTATAAGATTACCAGGACTCTAATATATTGTGCTCCTGTCCATTGTACGAACTACACATCCCATCATTGTCTAGAATACTTCAGAAAACAAGACATTACCATTATAATACATGGGCAGAATACAGGAAAGATTTTTTTACATTATATTTATTATAAAATGATTTTCACCTAAGGCATATGCAGATGAGGCAATTATGGCACAAGTGCTCTAGCAGGGAAACATTAAACATGAGAATTATATGTGCAGCATGGTAGAAAATAAGCATAGCTGAACTAGATACATGAATTTTTAATTTGAAATGCAAATATTGTTTTCAGCGCTAGAATTCTTATTGATTTTTGTATTGTTTTTGTGGTCTTCATCCTAGCATAGAACTTCATTTGATAATGTCATGTAGTGTAAGACCTCTTCTCTGCAGTTAAATTACAGTGACTTTATGTAACCATGATTTTTTAAATAATGGTACAATTAATTAATTTTAAAGCTACCAAAAGTCAGACTGTGTGATGATATTTTAGTATTAGTCCTGATTCACCAGACTCTATGGAATTGGTTGGGATCAGTTTCCTCATGAAAAGAACAGGTGTCGCAGAATCATTTATCTATCTATCTATCTATCTATCTATCTATCTATCTATCTATCTATCTATCTAGCACCAAAGTCAGAAATCAACAAGAGCGTGCCAAGCTCAAAATTTCATTGTCCAAAACAAAATACCGTATATACTCGTGTATAAGCCGAGTTTTTCAGCCCAAAATTTGGGCTGAAAAGTCTCCCCCTCGGCTTATACACGAGTCAATACGGGTGGGGGCTGTGTCCGGGGCTGTGGAGGCTGCAGGAGGCGGGGGGGAGGCTGCTGTATGAGCGGCCCCGTCACGTGGGGCCGCTCATTAAATATGCACTGCTTCCCCCTGTCAATCAGCGGCAGGGGGAAGCAATGCATATAGCCCCCAAATGCTGGCACTCGCCCCCCCTTGTAAGGGCCCCCCCGATGGTTATATTACCATTCCGGACTTCTGATCCGCGCCGCTCCTCGGTGCTCCTCGCTGCTCCGTCCGTCCGTCTTCTACATCCGGGATCTCCGGCCGTCGCAGGCATATGACGTCATCGCGCGACGGCCGGGGATCCCGGATGTAGAAGACGGACGGACGGAGCAGCGAGGAGCGCCGAGGAGCGGCGCGGATCAGAAGTCCGGAATGGTAAGAGAAGCGGGGGGGGGGCCCTTGCAAGGGGGGGCGAGTGCCAGCATTTGGGGGCTGCTGGGGACCCCCAGGGGGCTGCTGGGGACCCCCTGGGGGCCGCTGTGTACTCCCAGGGGGCTGCTGGGGACCCCCAGGGGGCTGCTGCTGGGGACCTCCTGGGGGCTGACTGGGGACCCCAGGGGGCTGCTGTGTACCCCCTGGGGGCTGCTGGGGACCTCCAGGGGGCTGCTGTGTACCCCCTGGGGGCTGCTGGGGACCCCCAAGGGGCTGCTGTGTACCCCCTGGGGTGCTTTGTGTACCCCAGGGGGCTGCTGGTGTACCTCCTGGGGCTGCTGTATGTACCCTGGGGGCCTGCTGTATACCACTGGGGCTGCTGTATACTACCACTGGGGCTGCTGTATACTACCACTGGGGCTGCTGTATACTACCACTGGGGCTGCTGTATACTACCACTGGGGCTGCTATATACTACCACTGGGGCTGCTGTATACTACCACTGGGGCTGCTGTATACTACCACTGGGGCTGCTGTATACTACCACTGGGGCTGCTATATACTACCACTGGGGCTGCTGTATACTACCACTGGGGCTGCTGTATACTACCACTGGGGCTGCTGTATACTACCACTGGGGCTGCTATATACTACCACTGGGGAGGCCTGTATACCACTGGGGGGGGCCTGTATACCACACTGCTGGGGGCTGTATACCTGTGCTGGGGAAAACCCTCGGCTTATACACGAGTCAATAGGTTTTTCCAGATTTTTGGGGCAAAAGTAGGGGGTCGGCTTATACACGGGTCGGCTTATACACGAGTATATACGGTAGCTAAATAGGCAGCACTCAGAAAAATGCAACAAAATGTGGACTTTATTTGCGCATTGTAGAGCGACGTTTCGGCCTATCCAGCCTTCATCAAGTACAATATAATACTTAACATGGTCATATAAATACAGAGAGTAACAGTATGAATCAATAAACATAATTACATACAGTAACAATAAAGCAGAATTCCTCTTTTGTAAATATTATAAAGGAGAAATAATTTTAAATTACATACATTTCCCTCACAATTATCCTTGCCCTTGCCTTAACATATTATATCTTATATATAAAAACCCGAAGGCCACTTCCGGGAAAGGCCACGCCTACTTCCGTGATGGTCTTCGCCCAGGGCTGGTGACGTCACCAGTGCACTGTAGCCGGACGGCGCCCGTCTACATGCATCGGCGCGAACGTTCCCGTTTGTCCCGGCGCCTCCTCTCTCCTCCGCTCCTGCCTCCTCTTCTCGCCGCCGCTCCACACTCCTCTGCCCACCGCCGCTCCACACTCCTGCCCGCGCCCCCTCCTGCCTCCTCTGCCCGCGGCCGCTCCACACTCCTCTGCCCGCCGCCGCTCAACACTCCTCTGCCCGCGCCCCCTCCTGCCTCCTCTGCCCGCGCCCGCTCCAGCCGCCTCTGCCCGCGGCCGCTCCAGCCGCCTCTGCCCGCGGCCGCTCCAGCCGCCTCTGCCCCCTGTCCTCTGCCCCCTGTCCTCTGCCCCTGTCCTCTGTCCTCTGCCCCCTGTCCTCTGCCCCGTCCTCTGTCCTCTGCCCCCTGTCCTCTGTCCTCTGCCCCCTGTCCTCTGCCCAGCCGCCTCTGCCCCCTGTCCTCTGCCCAGCCGCCTCTGTCCCCTGTCCTCTGCCCAGCCGCCTCTGCCCCCTGTCCTCTGCCCAGCCGCCTCTGCCCCTGTCCTCTGCCCAGCCGCCTCTGCCCCCTGTCCTCTGCCCCCTGTCCTCTGCCCCCTGTCCTCTGCCCAGCCGCCTCTGCCCCCTGTCCTCTGCCCAGCCGCCTCTGCCCCCTGTCCTCTGCCCAGCCGCCTCTGCCCCCTGTCCTCTGCCCAGCCGCCTCTGCCCCCTGTCCTCTGCCCAGCCGCCTCTGCCCCCTGTCCTCTGCCCAGCCGCCTCTGCCCCCTGTCCTCTGCCCAGCCGCCTCTGCCCAGCCGCCTCTGCCCCCTGTCCTCTGCCCAGCCGCCTCTGCCCCCTGGCCTCTGCCCAGCCGCCTCTGCCCCCTGTCCTCTGCCCAGCCGCCTCTGCCCCCTGTCCTCTGCCCAGCCGCCTCTGCCCCCTGTCCTCTGCCCAGCCCCCTCTGCCCCCTGTCCTCTGCCCAGCCGCCTCTGCCCCCTGTCCTCTGCCCAGCCGCCTCTGCCCCCTGTCCTCTGCCCAGCCGCCTCTGCCCCCTGTCCTCTGCCCAGCCGCCTCTGCCCCCTGTCCTCTGCCCCCTGTCCTCTGCCCAGCCGCCTCTGCCCCCTGTCCTCTGCCCCCTGTCCTCTGCCCAGTCGCCTCTGCCCCCTGTCCTCTGCCCAGCCGCCTTTGCCCCTGTCCTCTGCCCAGCCGCCTCTGCCCCCTGTCCTCTGCCCCCTGTCCTCTGCCCCCTGTCCTCTGCCCAGCCACCTCTGCCCCCTGTCCTCTGCCCAGCCGCCTCTGCCCAGCCGCCTCTGCCCCCTGTCCTCTGCCCAGCCGCCTCTGCCCCCTGTCCTCTGCCCCCTGTTCTCTGCCCAGCCGCCTCTGCCCCCTGTCCTCTGCCCAGCCGCCTCTGCCCCCTGTCCTCTGCCCAGCCACCTCTGCCCCCTGTCCTCTGCCCAGCCGCCTCTGCCCCCTGTCCTCTGCCCCCTGTCCTCTGCCCCCTGTCCTCTGCCCAGCCACCTCTGCCCCCTGTCCTCCGCCCAGCCGCCTCTGCCCAGCCGCCTCTGCCCCCTGTCCTCTGCCCAGCCGCCTCTGCCCCCTGTCCTCTGTCCCCTGTCCTCTGCCCAGCCGCCTCTGCCCCCTGTCCTCTGCCCAGCCGCCTCTGCCCCCTGTCCTCTGCCCAGCCGCCTCTGCCCCCTGTCCTCTGCCCAGCCGCCTCTGCCCCCTGTCCTCTGCCCAGCCGCCTCTGCCCCCTGTCCTCTGCCCCCTGTCCTCTGCCCAGCCACCTCTGCCCCCTGTCCTCTGCCCAGCCGCCTCTGCCCAGCCGCCTCTGCCCCCTGTCCTCTGCCCAGCCGCCTCTGCCCCCTGTCCTCTGCCCCCTGTCCTCTGCCCAGCCGCCTCTGCCCCCTGTCCTCTGCCCAGCCGCCTCTGCCCCCTGTCCTCTGCCCAGCCGCCTCTGCCCCCTGTCCTCTGCCCAGCCGCCTCTGCCCCCTGTCCTCTGCCCAGCCGCCTCTGCCCCCTGTCCTCTGCCCAGCCGCCTCTGCCCCCTGTCCTCTGCCCCCTGTCCTCTGCCCAGTCGCCTCTGCCCCCTGTCCTCTGCCCAGCCGCCTCTGCCCCCTGTCCTCTGCCCAGCCACCTCTGCCCCCTGTCCTCTGCCCCCTGTCCTCTGCCCAGCCGCCTCTGCCCCCTGTCCTCTGCCCAGCTGCCTCTGCCCCCTGTCCTCTGCCCAGCCGCCTCTGCCCCCTGTCCTCTGCCCAGTCGCCTCTGCCCCCTGTCCTCTGCCCAGCCGCCTCTACCCCCTGTCCTCTGCCCCCTGTCCTCTGCCCAGCCGCCTCTGCCCCCTGTCCTCTGCCCAGCCGCCTCTGCCCCCTGTCCTCTGCCCAGCCGCCTCTGCCCCCTGTCCTCTGCCCAGCCGCCTCTGCCCCCTGTCCTCTGCCCAGCCGCCTCTGCCCCCTGTCCTCTGCCCCCTGTCCTCTGCCCAGCCGCCTCTGCCCCCTGTCCTCACCCCTCCTCTGCCCTCCAGCCTCCCCAGTCCTCACCCCTCCTCTCTCCTCACCCCTCCTCTGCCCTTCAGCTTCCTCTCTCCTCCTCACCCCTCCAGTCTCCGCTCTCCTCACCCCTCCATATGCAATGTACAGTATGTGTATATATGTAGGCACTTCCGTCACTTTGTCCGCACTTCCCTCAACTTTGTACACACACATACACACACACACACACACTCCGCTATACTTGCCACCGGCCCTACGTCCGCTGCCTGCATCTTCAGTCGACATGTCGCCGCCCCCAAACTACTGGATCCAATATACCGTCCAAGATGTCTCGCCAAACTACCCGGACGACATATTCTATCCAGTCGTCCGGGGGCGGCGACATGTCGACTCAGGATCCAGGCGGCGGGGAAAACGCAAGGTCAGTGGTAAGTATAGCGGAGTGTGTCTATGTGTGTGTATGTATGTGTGTGCTCAGCACTCTGCCCACGGCGCTGCGCTGACCACGCTGCCCACGGCGCTGCGCTGACCACGCTGCCCACGGCGCTGCGCTGACCACGCTGCCCACGGCGCTGCGCTGACCACACTGCCCACGGCGCTGCGCTGACCACTCTGCCCACAGCGCTGTGCTGACCACTCTGCCCACGCCGCTGTGCTGACCACTCTGCCCACGCCGCTGTGCTGACCACTCTGCCCACGCCGCTGTGCTGACCACTCTGCCCACGCCGCTGTGCTGACCACTCTGCCCACGCCGCTGTGCTGACCACTCTGCCCACGCCGCTACGCTGACCACTCTGCCCACACCGCTGCGCTGACCACTCTGCCCACGCCGCTGCGCTGACCACTCTGCCCACGCCGCTGCGCTGACCACTCTGCCCACGCCGCTGCGCTGACCACTCTGCCCACGCCGCTGCGCTGACCAATCTCACCACACTCACTGTTAACCACTGAGCCACTGCACTCACTGCTAACCACTGAGCCACCGCACTCACTGCTAACCACTGAGCCACCGCACTCACTGCTAACCACTGAGCCACCGCACTCACTGCTAACCACTGAGCCACCGCACTCACTGCTAACCACTGAGCCACCGCACTCACTGCTAACCACTGAGCCACCGCACTCACTGCTAACCACTGAGCCACCGCACTCACTGCTTACCACTGAGCCACCGCACTCACTGCTAACCACTGAGCCACCGTATACTGTGCTACCCACAGAGCCGCCTGTATACACACAATTAATTTCACTGCACTCCCGTAACTATTAGTAAATAAACTATATATGGATTCTAGACTACCCGATTCTTTAGAATCGGGCCACCATCTAGTCTGTTTATAATGCCCATATTTAAATGGTAAAGTAGAGATCAACTGGCAACACCTGTATGTAAAGGTGCTAGCAGGAAAAATAAATTAGAATATATGGTTATCCACTGCACACTAAGCATTAAGAAAAACATGATATAACATAATGGGTAAAGTATGAACGGCAAAGCAATGTGTAAAGCTAATACAAATTTGAATGAGGAAAAAG
The DNA here is from genome assembly GCA_033576535.1 of Allobates femoralis. Lineage (NCBI taxonomy): Eukaryota > Metazoa > Chordata > Amphibia > Anura > Aromobatidae > Allobates > Allobates femoralis. The sequence goes on along the minus strand of JARQOC010000003.1, from coordinate 113,993,278 downwards.
GATATTGCAGAAACTGCTTTAGAATACAAGATAAAAATGAGAAGCTTAGCTGATGCACTGGCCATTGCATGTGAACTCAATAATGTCACTCTTCCGGGGGAAGGCGCCCAAGAGTGGACCCACTGGGCCATGGTGCCGAACTCCCTTGGATGAGCTGGTCCTAGTTTAATCAACCCCTATACAGGGATTGTCAGGGGCAAGCCCAGGGGGTCTAAATACCACAGCTGCTAATACCAGGGGGGCGGCTCGTAGGATTAGCCTATACTACGGCATAGCTAAAGAGGGTTCGAGGGATCAGAGCTCGAGGCTAGGAGAGCAGGAATGGGTCTACCGGAGGAGAGCACATGGAGAGCCTGACTAACAGCCAGAGAAGCAGAAGCTTACAAACTCAATAATCAAGCACCTCCCATCAGTGGAGGTGGCCTGATATACCGGAGGACGGACAGCTATTGGTCAAGGGGAGTGTCAGGTTGAGCCGTGCCGGCCCCTACATTCACAGGGGAGGAGCGCGACCGCGCCTAGTGCACCGCTGATTATTTTCATGACTCCGACCATTGTAGTGTGCTGATGTGTGAGCTCAGTGGTCAGGAGACAGTAAGGTGACCCAGCGATGGCTCCGAGACACAGCATGCCTGGACGCCGGATGCTCGATCGGTAGGGGAGCGGAGGATACAGACCCAGGAGAGGTGAGCTGGGGAGCGGTGCCAGGGGACATAACAGATAACCAACATTCTTTTCAAATTTGTATGAGCTTTACACATTGCTTTGCCATTCATCCTTAAGCCATTATGCTATACCATGTTTTTCTTAATGTTTAGTGTGCAGCGGAAAACCGTATATTATAACGTTTTTTTCCTGCTAGCACCTTCACATACAGGTGTTGCCAGTCAATCTCTACTTTTAATGTTTCTATAGTCTTCTGACTGAGCACCCTTTCCCCGCCCAATAGCCATGTTAAGTCCTCCATTTTGCTATAGCCAAGTTCCTAGTCACATCCATGCATGCAGGTTTTAATTGTACTTAGAGGCATATATACACCTGTACAAGCAGTCATGGCTGCCACTAGGGGTATTCCTCTGCCTGCAGTCAGGGGCCCGGCATCACTGAAGGGGGCGTGGCCATTGCACAGGGAGCAGGGGGGCCTGGGCTGGCCATGACTGCAGGGGGCATGGCCATTTGAAGCAGGTAGCCCCGCCCCCTGGCCGACACACATTGCTTTTTGCCAGCAGCAGCACTGTCTGTGCACTGAGTCTGCGTCAGCAACAGGCCTCAGTGCACAGGGGGACCACCCAGGCCCACCCACCCGCTCAGCATGTACAGGGGGTCTGGCCCGCCCACCCCCACCAACCAATACATAGAGAGGTCGGGGGAGGATGGACTAGACGTCCCAGCATGTGGTGGAACCGGCAGCCAGGCAGGAGGAGGAGAAGGAGGCGAGCAGCCACAGGTGGTGGTGGCCGACAACCAGCAGAAGCCAGCAGTGCACTAGTAAGATAGTAAAGGCAGCACAAATAGCCTTTGGGCACACGTCATACACACACGGCTCAACGCCATACACCTCGTACACACACGGTTCCGCTCGTACAACTCATACACATGCAGCTCTGCTCCATGCGCCTCGTACACCTGTCTCCACTCCGTACACCTCGTACACCTGGCTCCACTCCGTACACCTCGTACATAAGCCACTCCACTCCGTACACCTCGTACACACGCCGCTCCGCTCACCTTGTACACACACCGCTCCACTCACCTCGTACACACGCCGCTCCGCTCTGTACACCTCGTACACACGCCGCTCCATACATCTCGTACACACGCCACTCTGAACACCTCGTACACCTGGCTCCGCTCCGTACACCTCGTACACACGCCAATCAGCTCACCTCGTACACACCCCGCTCCGCTCCTGCTCCGTTCACCTGATACACATGCCGCTCCGTACACCTCATACACACGCCGCTCCGCTCTGCTCAACTCGTATACACGCTACTCCGCTCACCTTGTACACACGCCACTCCGCTCCGTACACCTCATACACACGCTGCTCCGCTCCGCACACCTCATACACACGCCGCTCCGCTCCGTACACCTCGCTCTGCTCTGTACACCTCGTACACCTAGATTCCCTCCGTACACCTCGTACACGTGGCTTCTCTCCGTACACCTTGTACACCTGTCTTCGCGCCGTACACCTCATACACCTGGCTCCGCTCCGTACACCTCGTATACACGCCGCTCCACTCCTTATACTTCGTACACACGCTGCTCCGCTCCGTACACCTGGCTCCACTCCGTACACCTTGTACACCTGGCTCTGCTCCGTACACCTCGTACATCTGGCTCCGCTCCGCACACCTTGTACACTTTGCTCCGCTCCAGACACCTCGTACACCTGGCTCCGCTCCGTACACCTCGTACACCTGGCTCCGCTCCGTACACCTTGTACACCTGGCTCTGCTCCGTACACCTCGTACACCTGGCTCCGCACACCTTGTACACTTTGCTCCGCTCCAGACACCTCGTACACCTGGCTCCGCTCCGTACACCTCGTACACCTGGCTCCGCTCCGTACACCTCGTACACCTGGCTCCGCTCCGTACACCTTGTACACCTGGCTCTGCTCTGTACACCTGGCTCTGCTCTGTACACCTGGCTCCGCTCCGTACACCTGGCTCTGCTCCATACACCTCGTACACCTGGCTCTGCTCTGTACACCTCGTACACCTGGCTCTGCTCCGTACACCTCGTACACATGCGGCTCCACTTCGTACACCCTTGTATACCTGGCTCCACTCTGTACACCTCGTACACTTACAGTTGTGGCCAAAAGTATTGACACCCCTGCAATTCTGTCAGATAATACTCATTTTCTTCCTGAAAATGATTGCAATCACAAATTCTTTGGTATTATTATCTTCATTTAATTTGTCTTAAATAAAAAAAACACAAAAAGAATTGTCCTAAAGCCAAATTGGATATAATTCCACACCAAACATAAAAAAGGGGGTGGACAAAAGTATTGGCACTGTTAGAAAAATCATGTGATGCTTCTCTAATTTGTGTAATTAACAGCACCTGTAACTTACCTGTGGCACCTAACAGGTGTTGGCAATAACTAAATCACACTTGCAGCCAGTTGACATGGATTAAGGTTGACTCAACCTCTGTCCTGTGTCCTTGTGTGTACCACATTGAGCATGGAGAAAAGAAAGAAGACCAAAGAACTGTCTGAGGGCTTGAGAAACCAAATTGTGAGGAAGCATGAGCAATCTCAAGGCTACAAGTCCATCTCCAAAGACTTAAATGTTCCTGTGTCAACCGTGCGCAGTGTCATCAAGAAGTTTAAAGCCCATGGCACTGTGGCTAACCTCCCTAGATGTGGACGGAAAAGAAAAATTGACGAGAGATTTCAACGCAAGATTGTGCGGATGGTGGATCAAGAACCTCGACTAACATCCAAACAAGTTCAAGCTGCCCTGCAGTCCAAGGGTACAACAGTGTCAACCCGTACTATCTGTCATGGTTACCGGAAGCGGTTGATCGCAGTTATTTTGGCTAACGGTTGTGCAACCAAGTATTAGGCTGAGGGTGCCAATACTTTTGTCTGGCCCATTTTTGGGGTTTTGTGTGAAATGATCAATGTTTTGCTTTTTGCTTCATTCTCTTTTGTGTTTTTTCATTGAAGACAAATTAAATGAAGATAATAATACCAAAGAATTTGTAATTGCAATCATTTTCAGGAAGAAAGTGAGTATTATTTGACAGAATTACAGGGGTGTCAATACTTTTGGCCACAACTGTAGCTCTACTCTGTACACCTTGTACACATGGCTCGGTTCCATACACCTCGTACACACGGCTCGACTTTTTACACCTCATATGACTCGCCCCCAGGGCCGGGGGGTGCTCAGCACCGGGCTAGTTCGGTCTCTCGGGGGTTGCACAGGGACTGAGACCCGGCTCCGTGGCCCTGCGGAGTCACTAAAAATGCGGGGAAAATATGTAGAGAGAAAGGATCATGACACCACCCGTGGTGTTTGGCTATTTGGGCCGACGCTGCCAGAAGGGACCACTGGGGATGATGGATGGGCAGCTATGGTGGTATCGCTCCCCATGGGTGGAGAATATCACCAGGGGAACTGGGAAAGTCTATGGCATTGGAAGACCGTTGGGAAGCAGGGTAGAGGGTGCAAAGTAACAAACAGGCTCACAGTTGTTGTTTCCTCAGGCCCTTTACTGGTGGTGCAGGTACAAACTGAGATACTGTCAGGTGATAGTACTGGAGTCCGTGCAACCTGGAAGCAAGTTGGGGTTCTCCTCACCCTGCAAGTTCTGAGGCCTCCCTGCTGCACTTCTTCAGCGGGTTCCTGTTGCTGCCTAAAGCTGAGCTGTGGCCCTCTCTCTCTTTCTTGCGTTGTGTCAGTATGGCAGGCAGCTTGATCCCTTCTCTGGCCTCACTTACCTGGCGGGTGCTCCTGGACTTCTTTGTTGTCACCTGCGAGCCAGTGTCCAGTAAAGCATTCATGGGAATGACATCTAGCATGACAGGCAGGACTGGCACGTGCCTAACACGTACCTGTCATGCCAGTTCTGTGGGCTAAGTTGTCTCATTTCTGAGGGCCGTTGCCCCAGGGTACTCTTGTTTAAAGTACAATATCTGGCGATATGACCTGCCTTGTTGCAGTGGTGGAAAATGGGCTTTCCTTCGCTACGATTACTGGGTCGTCCTTTGGTTGGTGGATTCCTTCTCTGTCGTAGCCACAGGACGTCATTTCGACTGGAAGCTAACTCGATCTTCTCTGCCGGCTTGGATCTTTGCATCGCTTGCATAGCTTTGGCCAGTTCAGACATTTCCTTAGTATTGCCTGGACTTATAATTGTAGAGCTTCAGGAGTGACAGTTTCGAGAGTGGCCGACTGTGGCCTGTGGGGTTTGTGCCCCCTCCGGGTGGTATGTTAATGTCAGGCGCTGTGCAGGTTCTGGGTTACTTGCTGCTGATTCCCGCAGTATCCGAATGGCCCTGTCCTTAAATTGCACAAAGTTTAGGTCAGGGTTCTGTAGGGCCAACATGCGTAGCTGACTTCTGTGAGCAGGGACAGGACCCCTCAATAAACTGTTCAGTCAACAGCTTGTTCTCTTTCGGTATGCCGTTAGGGTCTACTTGATTCATTGCCCTCAGCACTTCTTGAGGGTTCACGGCAAAGTCTCGTATGCTGTCCTGTACCCGCTGTTTACACCAGAAGAATCTCACTTTTATTTCTGCAGCAGTACGGGTGTCAAAGGTGGCTTTCAGTCTGGCCATCATATGTTCAACAGGGTCTTTATCAGTGTCCGGCCAGGACTTTACCTCTTGCTGGGCTGCACCAGCTAATTGTTCGATAAATATACTGACTCGTTGTTCTTCCATCAGGGGGTACAGTTTAAATAAACTAAGATTCATAAAAAAGTGAATAAAGAAAGGCGGCACTCACCATGTAGGCTGGTGGAAGAGTGTTTTAATCCAGGTAACTTAATCCATTAAAACATTGTCGGTGCGGTGGGGAGAGGGAGTGAGAGGCCGTCGGAACGACGGTACCGTTTCGTATCGTGTAGTGATACTTCTGCGGGTTCCAGTACTGTTCATACTGGAACCCGCAGAAGTATCACTACACGATACGAAACGGTACTGTCGTTCCGACGGCCTCTCACTCCCTCTCCCCACCGCACCGACAATGTTTTAATGGATTAAGTTACCTGGATTAAAACACTCTTCCACCAGCCTACATGGTGAGTGCCGCCTTTCTTTATTCACTTTTTTATGAATCTTAGATTATTTGTTCTAAGGCTGTGCAACACCAGGCACCGGGGATAGCCGACAGGCTTTCAGCAGAGCTCCACGTGTGTAGTGCCCGGTCAATGGACCTTTTTCTGCACGAGTTTAAATAAACTGTCCAGTCTCTCCCTGAAGTCTTGAAAAACTGCAACTGAGTCAGGGCACAATGTGAATGGGTCTGTAGGACTGCGTTCACACCACCACATAACTAGACCACAGAAAAAAAAACTGTATAACAAACATGTGGAAGTACACTGCTATACAAAGGTAATAATAAAAAGCAAGTGCTCAGTAAAAAACAGTATAAAAAACAGGGTACTTAGTTAATACGTTTTTTGCAAAAAATGTACGTAAGCCGTTCCACCTCGCCACGGTGACCCTTATCAGAACGGTCCTATCTAACTAATTTAGCACGGAAGTGCTGTCTACTGCACTGTGTCCATATAGGACTCTGGCCCATCTTCACCCTGCATCAATAAGGTATATTTATACAGGATCAGGTTTTAAATTAGTTAGATAGGACCGTTCTGATAAGGGTCACCGTGGCGAGGTGGAACGGCTGTCTGCTGCACTGTGTCCATATTGGACTCTGGCCAGTCTTCACCCTGCATCCATAATGGTACCTTTACACGCCGCCACGGAAGGTTAGAAACAACCGGGTGTCTCACGTGCACAAGCACGTTCCAACGGTTGCAAACGGTACCCGATACCGCCTTTACACACCGCGACAAGGTGCTCTACAGAAGGTTTAATTTATCCCTGGAGGCACCGCCGGGTGCCTCAAGTTACCTTCTGTAGAGCACCGTCCCTCATTTACACGCCGCTACAGAAGGTAATATGGGAGGACCTGGGGCAGCAGGGACAACACATAGGCGTGCCAGAGTTGTGGATTACGAGACGCTCGTACAATGATTGAACAATGCAATAGCATCATGATTGGCCAGCCAGCGCAGGAAGGCAGGCTAATACATGATGCTATTGCAATTGTGTAGTGTGACTGGTCAGCTCCTTAAATATGCCGCCCTATGCAGCGACAACCAATCATAACGCAGGAGCTTCCACCAATGATCGCTGAAGGGGGGCGGTTTCCCGGAGGCTATGTTATGCCCCAGGGAGTTAACTAGGTGACGAAAAAACCTTCCTGTACCTCATTTAGACGCCGCTACCATCGGGTTGAAACCAACCTGTTTTAGAGCACTGCTCTGAAACAGGCGTCGACAGTGACGGGTGGCAACAACCTAGTTTACACGCCGCTACCTTGGGTTGTTTTGACGGTGCAAGATACATTTGTCTCCGACACCCGGTTGTTTCCAACCTTCCGTAGTGGCGTGTTAAGGTACCATAAGGTATATTTATACAGGATCAGGTTTTAAATTAGTTAGATAGGATAGCTGGTATTCTGTCCCTCCCTTCTGCTGAAGTTACACTAAATCTCGGGCTTCTGCGGGCTGATGAACAATTGTTTTCCTGCATACATGTAATGTTTGTATCTGCTGAGCAAATGATTAGCAACGATAAAAAGTCACGTGTTTGCGGCGTGTAAAGGTACCTTAAAAAAAATGGTACAGCATAATTGTTAAACGATGCATGGCAAAGCAATGTGTAAAATAAAAATTTGAATACAGGAAAAAAATGAATAGCTTAGATAATGCACTGGCCATTGCATTTAAACGCGATAACCAACGTGAAGGTGTTCTCATATTTATTGGGTCCCTGTCTTGTGCCTCTGTTTGTAGTATAGAACTGCTTGCAGGTCTGCCACTAGGAATTTTGGGGCCCCCTGACACTCCACGCCATCTTCGCCTCCACCAAGCTCCAAATCTACCCTTGAACCTTTCATAGTTTCACCGCCCACTGTTGGAAAAACTCAACTTCTGCACCATGTCCTCACCAATCACATAGTAATCTCTTTCTATGCTTTGTTCTTTATTAGAGCTAAGGAGGGATGTGAACAATAAATGCCACATGAGGCAGAATAATACTGGTGGTGTTATTTATTACCTTGTACGAGGGTGGGGAACCTTTTTCCTGCCGGAGGGACATTTGGAAATTTCTACCATTATTCAGGGACTGCACATCACAATGAAAATTACTTTGCTACATTTAGTTAATTAATTAATTCACCTAATTTGATGGCTGCAGCTGCTTCTCTGTGCGCCTGCGATGTTGGGTGAGAACTGATCTTCCAGGTTTGTGTTGGTCTGGAGTGCAGTTAACTCTGTGATAATAAGTTTTGTAAATCAAATACATCACATATGAGACTGCTATATATGCAATATACAGAACAAAGAGAGCATATACAGCACTGCAGAAGGCTAGGGGGCACATAGACTGAGGGTGAGTTGAGCTCTGCAGGAGCCACAGGGATGTATGATCTCTCACTGTCATGCGGCCTTTGCAGCCGGTGGTCGCCACTAAGAAAAGTCTCACACAGGTCTGTTGGAGTTCTGCTCCATTACTGTAATGTTTCAACCAGGCCACTGGGTGCTTACCTCTGCAATCTCCGGTTTCAGCAATTTCTCTCCCCTTAGGTGGTCCTTGCTCCTACGGTGTTTCCTTCTCTGGTGGTAGACTCAGCGCTCCTAGTTAGCCTCGCTTCTCCCCTCAGCGCCTCCGCACACAGAGCTCAGGTACCAACAGCCACACGGGTGCTCAGTTATACTGCTCCCCAGTACTGCTCCCTAGTATGGCTGCCTTTTCCAAATTGTGCCGGGTGTTTGGCTGCAGGTCCCATTAGGAACTCGGGGCCTCTGGTTTGAACAGTTCGGGCTTACAGCATCCGCGCCGTGTTCAGGGCAGCTTCCCTGTTTCTATTCTTCAGTCAGATATGAGCATTCAGATGATCTGGGTCTTTTCTGCACCACAAGTGCTCCTCTCCTCTTCTACACCATTCAGTCTCTCCCTCCCGGGTTCAGTGTGACCGTGCTCCAGCCCGTGGGAGCTAGCACCTCTGACCTCCTACTCCTTTGCTGTTCTTCTCCCGACTCTCTCACTCTACACTTCCTTGTTCCCCCTAGTTGAGACTGGGTCCTCCCCGCGGGGTCCACCCACCATTTGATCCCAGGGTCCTAAGTGTGTGTGTGTGGGGCAGGTCTCAACCTCACCATCCAGGTATCTAGAGAGCAGGAGCACTACACTCCCACTAAGGGAGGAGTGCAGTACCCCCGGTGACGGTCTGACCGGTGGGGTGCCACACTCCTCTCCGACCACACCATGTCCACAGACATCCGGGACACCCTCTACACCCTGCGCTCAGAGTGTACGACGTGTACGGAGCAGAGCCGAGACTGTACAACATGTACGGAGCAGTGCCGAGAGTGTACAACATGTACGGAGCAGAGCCGAGAGTGTATGAAGTGTATGGAGAATAGCCGAGAGGTACGAGGTGTACAAATGAGGACAGAGAGTGTACAAGGTGTATGGAGCAGAGCCGAGAGTGTTCAAGGTGTACAGAGCAGTGCTGAGAGTGTACGAGGTGTACAAATGAGGACAGAGAGTGTACAAGGTGTATGGAGCAGAGCTGAGAGTGTACGAGGTGTACAGAGCAGAGCCCAGAGTGTTCAAGATGTAAGAAGCAGAGCAGAGAGTGTACGAGGTGTACAGAGTGGAGCTGTGTGTGTACGAGGTGTACGGAGTGGAGACAGGTGTATGAGGTGTACAGAGTGGGGCCAAAAACACCTGACACATAAACCAATCATAGGGGAGATTTAATAAGGGGCAAACTGACCTCCCACCACACACCTGAGTTAGGAGACAAAACATCCTATGTTCCCTGTTAACAACTGATGCATGGAAACTCGGTGTCCTGGGAAGAGCGGCAGTGCTGGTAACAGTGGCATCCCACCCACTACCATACAAAGACCCCAGGCAGTCACCCGAAGACGAAGAACTTGGGCACAGTAGACTTTGCATCGACACCGGCCCCCAGAAGTGGCATGCCACCCTCCTACAACAAGAAAATGCCATGAAGCCACCCATCAGAAAGCTAGAGAACCATCAAAAAAATGAGAAACAGACCAGCAAGTGGCAACGTGGACATCCTCTAAGGCTAGCTTTACACTGCAGTTTTTTCACTGATCAGTATCCATTTAGTTTGTGTGCCAAAACCAGGAGAGGAACCAGGAGAGGAACTTCCAGACAAAAAGTATAATTGAAAGATTGACACCTGTTCTGACTTTTGGAGACACTCCTGGTTTTGGCATACAAACCGGATGGACACTGATCAGGAAAAAAACTGCAGTGTGAAGCCAGCCTAAGGCAGGCTTCACACTGTGGCACAATCCGGTCCAGGGCTGTCCGGGAGGACCCTGACAGCCGCGGACCGGATCAGCACACAGGACTAGAGGGTTATTATGCCCTCCGGTCTAGTGTGCAGTGCCGCTGCTGATAAGTCAGGACCGCGGGCGCCACGGTCCTGACCTGTCAGCGGCTGCAGCTGCGTGCGCTGCACACTGGTCCGGAGGGCATAATAACCCTCCAGTCCTGTGTGCTGATCCGGTCCGCGGCTGTCAGGATCCTCCCGGACAGCCCTGGACCAGATTGTGCCGCAGTGTGAAGCCTGCCTAAGCTGCCTGACTAATATATTTATGCACTCTCTGAAGTACCCATTATGTATTTTGGCTGGCGGTAGCTTGTAATGTAAAAAAATATTGTATCTCAATTAAATTGTTTAATTTAGAGAGTTTTTTTTTAACCCTTCATCAGCCTATGTATAATTCTTCCTTCAGAAGGGTTTGGCAACAATAAAGGCAGTTAATGTCTTTGCTGTCATAAGTAAATACAGGCTGATATTGTAGGAGCCCTATCTGAGCACAACAACTACAAGTGACCTTTGTACTATAATTAATAGGTTGAAACTGGAATTTCTTATTTGTCACCTGAGTTTAGGGAAAGCTGAATCCTGTGTTCTGAAATTGGGAGTTGCTGCTTTCTCTAATGGCCATTAGAGACATTATACACTTGCAGTTTTGGCCTTTTGTACTTATTGGTCTGAACAGCAGAACATCCGCTTGATCTTCTTAGGAAAAAAAAGGTTACTAACATTTCATTAAATGAAACCTAATCATTTCTTTAGTGTCAATGTTATGCAGTTTTTTAATATAACCTGGCCCCAATTCATCATGAAGTTCTTGACAGTTTTCGAGCGTAAGACTCCTTATATGTTACAAAACTTAAAGTTGCATAAAAATGTTGTGACTTTTGAAGGTTTTATGCCAGTCTTGGCCAGCTCTGCCAAAGTGAAGAAGCCCATCCATCATGTGAGTCATAGTTCCTCATAATATATGTAAATAACTTCAGAAATTATGCTAGCTTCTAACCGGAGTAACATTTCTTGTAGAGGTGTATTGAAAACTAGAAGAAAAGTAGAAAAGCGCACATAGGGTCTTATCCGGGTGTAACCGGGGTGTTGTATTGTGTGCTGTTGCACTAACCTTATGTTGTTGTGAGAGTCACAACAACTATTGAAGCATAAGCCGGCTTGCAGCACTCCGCCCAAGGAAAACAGGTTAAAGCATTAGATGAAAGGTGGTAATTCGTGCGCTGCCGTCTGTCCGTTGGTTCCAGGAAATCCAAGGAATCACAAGATGTTAAAAGTAATACCTTTAATGTATAATTCTTACGCGTTTCGTGGTACTTCAGACCACTTCATCAGAGATCCACAAGGTTTACCAAACCTTGTGGATCTCTGATGAAGTGGTCTGAAGTACCACGAAACGCGTAAGAATTATACATTAAAGGTATTACTTTTAACATCTTGTGATTCCTTGGATTTCCTGGAACCAACGGACAGACGGCAGCGCACGAATTACCACCTTTCATCTAATGCTTTAACTTGTAGAGGTGTATGAAAGTTATAAGATGAGCCAGATTTATTAAGAGGGACAATGAATCTGGTGCATCTTACTCCAGTGCACCTTTCAATAAGATTGGCATGCAAAATGTTAATCATAATGAACTAGGGACTATGTGTATCAATTACCAATGTTTTTCTAAATATATTAAATTATATTGAGCTACTATAGATCCAATGAGCTCTCTGGTGCCTATAGAAAGTTGTCTAATTTAGGAATTTAAAGGGAACCTGTCACCCCTTTTGGCGTTCTAAATTGTGCCCACCAGCTGTAACATGATGTACTATAATTGGGGTTCCTGTAACCCCTCTATATGCCCAGACGTCCCTCTGCATTCCTCTGAAATTAACTTTTATTCTCTCCTGCGCTGTATGTAAATGACTCCTGAACCGGGGGTTTGCTCTCTGTGGTGCTCGTCATTCTGCTGCCTGCAAAACCCACCCCGCTCTATTGCAACTGCCACTCCTCCTGTGTATGCATGTTGAGTGATATGCACTACTTTCGCGCCTGCACAGTGGCACAGGTCACCATGCTCCATTGAAGATGCAGTGCCCGAAGTCTCGCAAGATTAGTTAAGTCTCGCATCTGTGCAGTAGAATCTTCGGCACTGCATCTTCAATGGAGCAGTGACCCATGCCACTGCTGCAGGCACGAGAGTAGTGCCTATCACTCAACATGAATACACAAGAGGGGCGGCAGTTTCAATAGAGTGGGGTGGGTTTTGAAGGAAGCAGGGCGGCGAGGACCACAGAGAGCAGACCTTCCCCCCCAGACCTTTTCAGGAGTCATTTACTTACAGCGCTGGAGAGCATAAAAGTTAATTTCTGAGGTATACAGGAAGACGTCTGGGCATATAAAGGGGTTACAGGAACCCCAATTACATCATGTTACAGTTGGTGGGCACAATGTAAAATTCCCAAAAGGGGTGACAAGTTCACTTTAAAAAGATCCAGAAAGGCTCCGTTCATATCTGTTAATATTTTCCAATTTTCTTATCGCTGTAGAATAGACAAGATAGACAAATACTAGGGATGAGCAGGTTTGGCCAAACTTAAGTTAAAAGTACAGTTCGGTACCAAGACTTGACCTGAACTTGAAATTGGACCCCAAACCACATATAAGTCAATGGAAACCCAAACTTGGGTGCTGTAAAATGGTTGTTAAATGGTCGTAGGGAGCTGCAGAAGGAAACTAAATGGGGGGAAGAGCAGGTCCCTGATATTTTTTCACAACCAACAAAAGTAAAGCAAACAAAGAAGACGAAAAGAATATGTGGAAATACCCCAGATCCTAAATGTAACAGAATGGTAAGTGAGTTGGGAAGGGAAACTCACAAACAAACCACAGGAAAAGCAAAAGAGATAAATCAGCAAGATAATCCTTATCTGAGGAGCATGGACTCTAAACATCCATCTATTTTTATATAGCCAGCAATGAAGGCATGTGCATGTGAAGTTTAGATAGCCCCTCTCAAGATATGATAAGGCAAACAAAATGAAGAAGTGAAAAGACCTGAACAGAAAAGTAAAGGAAAGGAAAACAAGAGAACTATTAGCTTGTGAACCATGAAAAATGAAAAAAAAAAAACTGACGAAATCCCCTACAAGAAAAAAAAAGGCGAAGCTCTTGTAGCTGTGTCATTAAAACAAATTCAGTGCAGGGCAGAAACTCCAACCAGTCTTCCTGATTAGATGAAATGAAACACCACCTCAAGTATTACGTTATCTCTTGGTTCATCCGGAGTCTGTCCATTAGTTTTGGGATGGTATCCTGAGAATGACAACTTGATACCCAATTTGGAGCAAAACCTATGCTAAAAGCTAAACCAAATCTCGATCCCTCATTCACAAATGTATTTGGTAACACCATGTAGTTTCATGATATGAGAAATGAACAAATTAGCTAAGCTCTTACAATTAGGCGATTTTAGAAGTGAAACTAAATGAACCATTTTGCTGAATTAGTCCACCACCACCCACACAACAGTATTACCACCAGAAATAAGTAAATCAGTGACAAAATCATTGACAAGTGGGTCCAGAGGTGTGATGAAATCTCTTTAGCCAGGAGCAGCGGCGTAACTACAATAGGTGCAGGGGTTGTGATTGCACCCGGACCCTGCAGCCTAGGGGGGCCCCAGAAGTCCATTTGGCCTATAGAAAAAGTCTAATTCTATTAAAGATTTGCAATAATTGGGGGCCCCGTTGGAGCTTTCACATCGGGGCCCCTGGGCCTGAAGTCACGCCACTGGCCAGGAGATAACCTGCTGGGGCCTGATGAGAAGCTTTAACTCTGGTACATACTCTTCAGTAACAAACACACTCACCAACAGCCTTCTGAGCATTCTGCCACCATAAGGACCTAGAATAAAATCTCTGAGTGCCAGAAGAACCAGCCCAAACTGAATCTTCCTCCTCATCAAGAAGATCGATATTTAAAGGGGACGGTACACACAGTTTACCAATTGGCAAACTCTTCAGCACACTGTCCTGAGCATCCTGAATGCGTTGTTTGAGATCTATCCCCACAGCGCCAACCACCTCCCCCTTAGGCTACTTTCACATAACGATTTTGTAAAATCCGATGCTGTCCGATATAAATCGGACAGCATCGGATTCTTCTAATGCCTGGAATCGGGTGCCAAATAGGCGTCCGATTCCGACAGAAAATAGGATGCCCGCCCTCCTGTCAGATCGCTCCCTGAGCTGTCACTGTCTCTCCCCCGGTCCTCTTCTTTATCCCCTGTGTCTCCCCTCTTGGCCCCCGGTCCTCCCCTCTTGGCCCCCGGTCCTGTGTCTCCCCTCTTGGCCCCCGGTCCTCCCCTCTTGGCCCCCGGTCCTGTGTCTCCCCTCTTGGCCCCCGGTCCTCCCCTCTTGGCCCCCGGTCCTCTCATCCCCTGTGTCTCCCCTCTTGGCCCCCGGTCCTCTCATTCCCTGTGTCTCCCCTCTTGGCCCCCGGTCCTCTCATCCCCTGTGTCTCCCCTCTTGGCCCCCGGTCCTCCTATGCATCCTCCTCCTCTACTCTTGTCCTCCTCCTCTTGTCCTCCCCTCTCCTCCTCTCCTTTCTCACCTGTCCACGACTCCTGCACGGTCCCGCGCGTCTCCGGTATCTTGCTGTTCTGTGCTGCCAGGACCTCTCGTGATGTCACAATCACATGACTGCCGGCTATTGGTTCCTGGCAGTCATGTGATTGTGACATCACGGCAGGTCTTATCAGCACAGACTGCAAGATACCTAGAGATACCGGAGACGCCGGGAGACGACGTGGGCCTCGTGGACAGGTGAGCATAGGTTTTTTTTTTTTTTATTAACCCCTTAATTTACTTTTAGGAGCTACTTTAGTGTACTGAGCATGCTCAGTACACTAAAATCGGTCCGAGGAGACATAACATGTTTCCTCGGACCCTGCTCCATAGGGCCCCATGCTAAATTGATCGGGTCGGATCGGATGTACACTAAATGCCATCCGATCTGGTCCGATCCGAATCTGTCAGATTTTATTTTCGGTGCAAAAATCGGAGCAAGCTCCGATTTTTGCACCGATAAAAAAATCGGACAGATTCGGATCGGACCAAATCGGATGGCATTTAGTGCACATCCGATTCGGTCCGATGCCCATAGGGCTGCATGGGGTCCGAAAATCGGTCCGATGCTGTCCGATTTTGATCGGACAGCATCGGAACTGAAAAAATCGTTATGTGAAAGCAGCCTTACTAAGAATATTAACATTGATTTTCATCCCTCAAATCTGCAACAAAACTAAAAGAGACAAATTGTCAACTTTCTTTCATTATTTTTAGATGTGGGGAGATAAGTCACTGAGAAATCAAGCTGAGCAAAGAAAAAAGCCCATTGGGCCTGTCTGGTGTTTAAAGAGTTACCAACATCAATATGCAATAGATTTCTATGATCAATGAAGACTGTTACCTTATACCTTGTGCAAGGTAAGCTAACATAGATGAGATAAGGCAAACAAAATGAAGAAGTGAAAACACCTGAACAGAAAAGAAAAGTAAAGACAAGAGAACAATCAGCAGCTGGACTGGGACAAAACAGACAGTGGTCTAACAGGGATGGAGTTGAGCCATGACAATGACTATGTGGCCCTTGCTCAGGGACCTCTGTGTAAGTCCAAATCCCTGTACAGGGGCTAGAAGGTGAAGGCCATGTCAACCCCTGTGCTCTAGTAATGGAGTAGCTTGCTCTAAGCCTGCTCGTGAAAGCTATATTAGAGCTGCCAGGTGACTACGAACAGTGCGTACATGACAATAGAGAGTGTGAGGGGAATAGTAGAGTGTCTGTCTCCGTTATAGTATAGGCAATGGTTGAAAAGGGTAGACTGTGTAGTGGTTATAGTTCATTAGGGCAGAGTGGCAGTTACAGCTTGTAAGGATGGACAGTGGCCTTGTACCATGAGGTTTTAATATTAGAGTAGGACTGTCAAGATTAGGTACACACTACTTGGCTTTAATGTTTTTTGATCAAACAGTGTTAACCAAGTACATTGGAACCTCTATTTACAAGCATAGTCCGTTCCGGGAGTGTGCTTGTAATTCAAATCGCTTGTATATCAAAGCAAATTTTCCCCAAAGAAATAATTGAAACACAGATGATTCATTCCACAACTCAAAGTATCTACTGTATTCATATACATTCACCTACAGAATAGTGATGAGCGAGTACTAAAATGCTCGGGTGCTCGAAGCTCGGGCCGAGCATCCCGAGATACTCGTGTACTCGGCCCGAGTAACGAGCCCAATGTTATCCTATGGGAGACACGAGTATTTTTATGAAATGACTGCCGGCTGCCTGGAAAAACCCTAAAAATGTCACAAAAGTCTCAGAAGAGTGCTGAAATGACATGGCAACACCATGGGAAGACCCCTGGAAGCATTTCTCACTCAAAAGTCACAGCTGTGAACAATGTTGTCCGAGTTTCACACCAATTTTACGGAGTGTCCAGAAAACCTTCCAAAATGACACCAAAATGAATATTTAGGGTGGAAATGTTAAGGGCACATACCCAATAGTGAGATACAGCTGGTGTATGTTACTTTTTGTGATTACATGAAAGATTTTACGTGAAAACATTGTGCGGCACTCCGATGATCCTGACAAGAGACGTACATGAAGCCCTGTCTAGAAATAATGTGCCCATTTTGAAGAACTGGGTCTATTGTAGTATCTTCCTTTGCCAGGGCAGTCCAAAATTGGGAGGTTCACCAATGCCCCTGGATACAGACATGCAGGATGGCCTGTAAACAAGAACTGGGTGTATTGTAGTATAGCCCATTGGCCAGGGCAGCCAAAAATTGGGAGGTTCAACAATGACCCATGCTTACAGACATGTAGTAGGGCCTGTAACCCTCAAGTGGGTGTATTGTAGTATAGCCCTTTGGCCAGGGCAGACAAAAATTGGGAGGTTCAACAATGACCCATGCATACAGACATGTAGTAGGGCCTGTAACCCTCAAGTGGGTGTATTGTAGTATAGCCCTTTGGTCAGGGTAGACAAAAATTGGGAGGTTCAACAATGACCCATGCATACAGACATGTAGTAGGGCTGTAACCCTCAAGTGGGTGTATTGTAGTATAGCCCTTTGGCCAGGGCAGCCAAAAATTGGGAGGTTCAACAATGACCCATGCATACAGACATGTAGTAGGGCCTGTAACCCTCAAGTGGGTGTATTGTAGTAGAGCCCTTAGGTCAGGGCAGCCAAAAATTGGGAGGCTCCTCTTTGTCCCTGGATGGAGACGTGCAGGAGGGCCTGTTAAGAAGAACTGGGTGTATTGTGGTAGAGCCCTTTGGTCAGGGCAGCCAAAAATTGGGAGGTTCAACAATGACCCATGCATACAGACATGTAGTAGGGCCTGTAACCCTCAAGTGGGTGTATTGTAGTAGAGCCCTTTGGTCAGGGCAGCCAAAAATTGGAAGGTTCAACAATGACCCATGCATACAGACATGTAGTAGGGCCTGTAACCCTCAAGTGGGTGTATTGTACTAGAGCCCTTAGGTCAGGGCAGCCAAAAATTGGGAGGCTCCTCTTTGTCCCTGGATGGAGACGTGCAGGAGGGCCTGTTAAGAAGAACTGGGTGTATTGTAGTAGAGCCCTTTGGTCAGGGCAGCCAAAAATTGGGAGGTTCAACAATGACCCATGCATACAGACATGTAGTAGGGCCTGTAACCCTCAAGTGGGTGTATTGTAGTAGAGCCCTTTGGTCAGGGCAGCCAAAAATTGGGAGGTTCAACAATGACCCATGCATACAGACATGTAGTAGGGCCTGTAACCCTCAAGTGGGTGTATTGTAGTATAGCCCTTTGGCCAGGGCAGCCAAAAATTGGGAGGTTCAACAATGACCCATGCATACAGACATGTAGTAGGGCCTGTAACCCTCAAGTGGGTGTATTGTAGTATAGCCCTTTGGTCAGGGTAGACAAAAATTGGGAGGTTCAACAATGACCCATGCTTACAGACATGTAGTAGGGCCTGTAACCCTCAAGTGGGTGTATTGTAGTATAGCCCTTTGGTCAGGGTAGACAAAAATTGGGAGGTTCAACAATGACCCATGCATACAGACATGTAGTAGGGCCTGTAACCCTCAAGTGGGTGTATTGTAGTAGAGCCCTTTGGTCAGGGCAGCCAAAAATTGGGAGGTTCAACAATGACCCATGCATACAGACATGTAGTAGGGCCTGTAACCCTCAAGTGGGTGTATTGTAGTAGAGCCCTTAGGTCAGGGCAGCCAAAAATTGGGAGGCTCCTCTTTGTCCCTGGATGGAGACGTGCAGGAGGGCCTGTTAAGAAGAACTGGGTGTATTGTAGTAGAGCCCTTTGGTCAGGGCAGCCAAAAATTGGGAGGTTCAACAATGACCCATGCATACAGACATGTAGTAGGGCCTGTAACCCTCAAGTGGGTGTATTGTAGTAGAGCCCTTTGGTCAGGGCAGCCAAAAATTGTGAGGCTCCTCTTTGTCCCTGGATGGAGACGTGCAGGAGGGCCTGTTAAGAAGAACTGGGTGTATTGTAGTAGAGCCCTTTGGTCAGGGCAGCCAAAAATTGGGAGCTTCAACAATGACCCATGCATACAGACATGTAGTAGGGCCTGTAACCCTCAAGTGGGTGTATTGCCCTTTGGCCAGGGCAGCCAAAAATTGGGAGGTTCAACAATGACCCATGCATACAGACATGTAGTAGGGCCTGTAACCCTCAAGTGGGTGTATTGTAGTATAGCCCTTTGGTCAGGGTAGACAAAAATTGGGAGGTTCAACAATGACCCATGCTTACAGACATGTAGTAGGGCCTGTAACCCTCAAGTGGGTGTATTGTAGTATAGCCCTTTGGTCAGGGCAGCCAAAAATTGGGAGGTTCAACAATGACCCATGCATACAGACATGTAGTAGGGCCTGTAACCCTCAAGTGGGTGTATTGTAGTATAGCCCTTTGGTCAGGGCAGCCAAAAATTGGGAGGTTCAACAATGACCCATGCATACAGACATGTAGTAGGGCCTGTAACCCTCAAGTGGGTGTATTGTAGTAGAGCCCTTTGGTCAGGGCAGCCAAAAATTGGGAGGTTCAACAATGACCCATGCATACAGACATGTAGTAGGGCCTGTAACCCTCAAGTGGGTGTATTGTAGTAGAGCCCTTTGGTCAGGGCAGCCAAAAATTGGGAGGTTCAACAATGACCCATGCATACAGACATGTAGTAGGGCCTGTAACCCTCAAGTGGGTGTATTGTAGTAGAGCCCTTTGGTCAGGGCAGCCAAAAATTGGGAGGTTCAACAATGACCCATGCATACAGACATGTAGTAGGGCCTGTAACCCTCAAGTGGGTGTATTGTAGTAGAGCCCTTAGGTCAGGGCAGCCAAAAATTGTGAGGCTCCTCTTTGTCCCTGGATGGAGACGTGCAGGAGGGCCTGTTAAGAAGAACTGGGTGTATTGTAGTAGAGCCCTTTGGTCAGGGCAGCCAAAAATTGGGAGGCTCCTCTTTGTCCCTGGATGGAGACGTGCAGGAGGGCCTGTTAAGAAGAACAGGGTGTATTGTAGTGTAGCCCTTTTGTCAGGGCAGCCAAAAATTTGGAGGCTCCTCTTTGTCCCTGGATAGAGACGTGTAGGAGTACCTAAAAATATTTTTCCCATTGAAAAGGAGCGGGTCTCCTGTCGTTGTAATGCCCATTCTAACAGAATGGGCTACAAAATTTACCACTGTGCGTATACCTCAAACAAGAGCCTAACTATTCTAACGCTCATCATGGTGTCACATGAGGAGAAGGAGTAGGAGTCCAGCGATTAGCCAAAGTACGGAAGTGTCTACCCATTGGTGAGTGGAGGTACATGTCAAATTCAAATATCAAAATAAAATTCAGTTGTCATTTGCTGGTGGTGTGGTGAAGTCTGGCCCAATCCAACCCTTGTTCATCTTGATCAGAGTGAGCCTGTCCGCATTTTCAGTTGACAGGCGGGTGCGTTTATCAGTGATGATTCCACCTGCTGCACTGAAAACACGCTCTGATAAAACGCTAGCGGCAGGGCAGGCCAGGACTTCCAAGGCGTAGAGAGCCAATTCATGCCACGTGTCGAGCTTGGAGACCCAATAATTGAAAGGCACCGATGAATCTCGCAGTACAGTTGTTCGATCTGCAAGGTACTCCTTCAGCATCTGCCCGAACTTAGCATTTCTGGTGGCACTACCCCGCACCTCAGGGGCTGTGGTACGTGAGGGGCTGAGAAAACTGTCCCACATCGTAAAGACAGTTCCCCTGCCTCTGGCGGATTGGACTTGTGCCCCTCTCGGCCGTACGCCTTGGTTGTCCATCGAATCCTGACCTATGCCGCTAGCGTTTTGTGAGGGGAAGGATTTCACAACTTCCGTGACTATGGCCCTCTGGAACTGCAGCATTTTGGCTGACCTCTCCGCCTCAGGAATGAGAGACATAAAGTTCTCCTTGTAGCGTGGGTCTAAGAGTGTTGCCAACCAGTACTGATTGTCGGCCAAGATGTTCTGAACGCGAGGGTCACGAGACAGGCAGCTTACCATAAAGTCAGCCATGTGCGCCAGACTCTTAACAGCCATCACATCAGTATCCAGACCAACACGATGACTGAACATGCTGTCCTCCTCCTCCTCCTCCTCCTCCTCCTCATCTCCCCTGTCCTCTGGCCAGCCACGCTGAATCGAGGGTATGACTGGTGTGCATGTCATATCCCCAATTTGGCCTGAGAGTTGCTCCATGTCTTCATCCTCCTCCTCCTCCTCCTCCTCGTCATAGTCCTCCACTACACGTTGTGATGACATGAGGCTGGGCTGTGTGTTTTCACCCACACCCACTACAGTTTCTTGCTCTAAGTCATCGCGCTCTGCCTGCAATGCATCCTCTTTTATTTTCAGCAGAGACCGTTTTAGAAGGCAGAGTAGTGGTGTGGTGACGCTAATAATGGCGTCATCACCGCTCACCATCTTGGTGGAGTCCTCAAAGTTTTGGAGGACGGTGCATAGGTCCGACATCCATCTCCACTCCTCAGGTGTTATGTGTGGAGTTTGACCCATTTCCCGACGGCTTAGGTGATGCAGGTAGTCCACAACTGCCCTCTTCTGCTCACATATCCTGACCAACATGTGCAGCGTTGAATTCCAACGCGTGGGGACATCACACACCAGTCTGTGGGCCGGAAGACGCAAACGGCGCTGAAAGCTTGCAAGGCCGGCTGAAGCAGCAGGTGACTTGCGAAAATGTGCAGACAGACGCCGAACTTTTACCAGCAGGTCAGACACCTCCGGGTATGACTTCACAAACCTCTGAACCACCAGGTTGAGCACATGGGCCACGCATGGAACATGCGTCAGCTGCCCTCGCCTCAAAGCTGCCACCAGGTTCCGGCCATTGTCACACACGACCTTTCCTGGCTTTAGGTTCAGAGGTGTGAGCCAGTGATCTGCCTGCTGTTTCAGAGCTGTCCACACCTCTTCTGCATTGTGGGGTTTGTCACCTATGCAGACTAGCTTCAGCACAGCCTGTTGCCGCTTTGCAGAGGCAGTGCTGCAGTGCTTCCAGCTTGGGACTGGTGTGGAGGGTACAGTGGATGAGGATGCGCAGGTGGAGGAGGAGGAGGCTGAAGAGCATGACATTCCGGAGCTGTAGAGTGTCGGTGAAACCATGACAGAGGTAGGGCCTGCTATCCTTGGTGTGGGAAGGACGTGTTCCGTCCCTCGCTCAGACTGGGTCCCAGCCTCCACAATATTAATCCAGTGTGCCGTCAGGGAGATGTAGCGGCCTTGCCCACAAGCACTTGTCCACGTGTCTGTGGTTAGGTGGACTTTGGCTGAAACAGCATTGTTCAGGGCACGTGTGATGGTGTTGGACACGTGGTTATGCAATGCGGGGACGGCACATCTGGAGAAATAGTGTCGGCTGGGGACCGAGTAACGTGGGACAGCAGCCGCCATCAGGTCGCGGAATGCGTCCGTCTCCACCAGACGGAAAGGCAACATTTCTAGCGCTATGAGTCGCGATATGTGAGCATTGAGGACTGTGGCATGTGGGGCATTGGCAGCGTATTTGCGCCTGCGTTCAAATGTTTGCTGAATGGATAATTGAACGCTGCGCTGGGACAAGGACGTGCTTGATGGTGGCGTAATTTGTGCTTCAGCAACTTCAGGTGCAGGACCGGAGGCTTGTTCGCGGCCAGCATGGACAGGGGATTGGCTTGCATGCACAACAGCCGAAGACCTAGCAGTGACATCAGCACGCACCGCTCCTCGACTCTGTGGTACTTCCCACAAAGTCGGGTGCTTGGCTGACATGTGCCTGATCATGCTGGTGGTGGTCAGGCTGCTAGTTTTCGTACCCCTGCTGATAGTGGCATGGCAGGTGTGGCAAATGGCCTTTTTAGAGTCTTCTGGAGCCAACTTAAAAAACTCCCAGACTCGGGAAGACCGAACATTTGCACAGGCACCTTGAGTCGTGTTGTTGTTCCGGGGAACGGTTGCCTGCCTTCTGCCTGCGGACGCACCCCTGCTTCGTACTGGCTGTTGTGATGCTACGCCTCCCTCCCCCTGTGCACTGCTGTCCTCGCTCTGCATATCCTCCTGCCATGTAGGGTCAGCTACTGGATCATCCACCACGTCGTCTTCCTCTTCCGCACCCTGATCCTCCTCCTGACTTCCTGGCAATTGTGTCTCATCATCGTCCACCCCTTGTTGAGACACTTTGACAACGTTCCGTTCGTCATAACGCGGCTGCTCAAATATTTGGGCATCTGTACATACCATCTCCTCATGACCCACTTCAAGAGGAGGTGGCGACAGGCCAGATTCTGCGAATGGATACGTGAACAGCTCTTCCGAGTGTCCTAGTGTGGGATCTGTAATGTCCGTGGACGTGTAATCGGCCAGGTGGTAGGAAGGAGGATCAGGTTGGGAAATGTGCGGTGCAGTATCACGGCTACTGACAGTTGACCGTGCGGAAGACAGGGTGTTTGTGGAGGTGCCCATCTGACTTGAAGCATTATCCGCTATCCAAGTAACAACCTGTTGACACTGGTCTTGGTTCAACAGTGGTGTACTGCTGCGGGCCCCAAGAATTTGGGACAGGACGTGCGAGCGAGGAGATGTGGCCCTTTGTTGTTGCGAAATGAGTGCTTGCACACGACCTTGGCCTCTGCCTGCACCACCATCACGTCCACTTCCTTGTTCCTTGCCAACGCCCTTGCCAACGCCTTTGCGCATTTTGCCTGTATAGAGCGACAACTGCCTGGTCACTGTGGAGGTCACAGGAGATTAGGATTTTAGTTCCCTAACCTGTATAAAGGTATGACGTACAACAGTGTGGTGACTGTTGAGATGACAAGAGTTAGGATTTTAGTTCCCTAACTTGTAGAAACTTATGACGTACAACAGTGTGGTGACTGTTGAGATGACAATAGTTAGGATTTTAGTTCCCTAACTTGTAGAAACTTCTGACGTACAACAGTGTGGTGACTGTTGAGATGACAATAGTTAGGATTTTAGTTCCCTAACCTGTAGAAACGTATGACGTACAACAGTGTGGTGACTGTTGAGATGACAAGAGTTAGGATTTTAGTTCCCTAACCTGTAGAAACGTATGACGTACAACAGTGTGGTGACTGTTGAGATGACAAGAGTTAGGATTTTAGTTCCCTAACTTGTAGAAACTTATGACGTACAACAGTGTGGTGACTGTTGAGATGACAATAGTTAGGATTTTAGTTCCCTAACTTGTAGAAACTTATGACGTACAACAGTGTGGTGACTGTTGAGATGACAATAGTTAGGATTTTAGTTCCCTAACCTGTAGAAACGTATGACGTACAACAGTGTGGTGACTGTTGAGATGACAAGAGTTAGGATTTTAGTTCCCTAACCTGTAGAAACGTATGACGTACAACAGTGTGGTGACTGTTGAGATGACAAGAGTTAGGATTTTAGTTCCCTAACTTGTAGAAACGTATGACGTACAACAGTGTGGTGACTGTTGAGATGACAAGAGTTAGGATTTTAGTTCCCTAACTTGTAGAAACGTATGACGTACAACAGTGTGGTGACTGTTGAGATGACAAGAGTTAGGATTTTAGTTCCCTAACTTGTAGAAACGTATGACGTACAACAGTGTGGTGACTGTTGAGATGACAAGAGTTAGGATTTTAGTTCCCTAACTTGTAGAAACGTATGACGTACAACAGTGTGGTGACTGTTGAGATGACAAGAGTTAGGATTTTAGTTCCCTAACCTGTAGAAACGTATGACGTACAACAGTGTGGTGACTGTTGAGATGACAAGAGTTAGGATTTTAGTTCCCTAACTTGTAGAAACGTATGACGTACAACAGTGTGGTGACTGTTGAGATGACAAGAGTTAGGATTTTAGTTCCCTAACTTGTAGAAACGTATGACGTACAACAGTGTGGTGACTGTTGAGATGACAAGAGTTAGGATTTTAGTTCCCTAACTTGTAGAAACGTATGACGTACAACAGTGTGGTGACTGTTGAGATGACAAGAGTTAGGATTTTAGTTCCCTAACTTGTAGAAACTTATGACGTACAACAGTGTGGTGACTGTTGAGATGACAAGAGTTAGGATTTTAGTTCCCTAACCTGTAGAAACTTATGACGTACAACAGTGTGGTGACTGTTGAGATGACAATAGTTAGGATTTTAGTTCCCTAACTTGTAGAAACTTATGACGTACAACAGTGTGGTGACTGTTGAGATGACAAGAGTTAGGATTTTAGTTCCCTAACCTGTAGAAACGTATGACGTACAACAGTGTGGTGACTGTTGAGATGACAAGAGTTAGGATTTTAGTTCCCTAACTTGTAGAAACTTATGACGTACAACAGTGTGGTGACTGTTGAGATGACAATAGTTAGGATTTTAGTTCCCTAACTTGTAGAAACTTATGACGTACAACAGTGTGGTGACTGTTGAGATGACAAGAGTTAGGATTTTAGTTCCCTAACCTGTATTAAGGTACTACGTACACCTGTCTGGTGACTGTAATGGTTTGAAGAGAGGATTTTAGTCCCTAACCTGTATTAAGGCAGTACGTACACCTGTCTGGTGACTGTTTTGATGACAAGAGTTAGGATTTTAGTTCCCTAACCTGTATTAAGGTACTACGTACACCTGTCTGGTGACTGTAATGGTTTAAACAGAGGATTTTAGTCCCTAACCTGTATTAAGGTAGTACGTACACCTGTCTGGTGACTGTTTTGATGACAAGAGTTAGGATTTTAGTTCCCTAACCTGTATTAAGGTACTACGTACACCTGTCTGGTGACTGTAATGGTTCAAGAGAGGATTTTAGTCCCTAACCTGTATTAAGGTAGTACGTACACCTGTCTGGTGACTGTGTTGATGACAAGAGTTAGGATTTTAGTTCCCTAACCTGTATTAAGGTAGTACGTACACCTGTCTGGTGACTGTAATGGTTCAAGAGAGGATTTTAGTCCCTAACCTGTATTAAGGTAGTACGTACACCTGTCTGGTGACTGTTTTGATGACAAGAGTTAGGATTTTAGTTCCCTAACCTGTATTAAGGTAGTACGTACACCTGTCTGGTGACTGTAATGGTTTGAAGAGAGGATTTTAGTCCCTAACCTGTATTAAGGTAGTACGTACACCTGTCTGGTGACTGTTTTGATGACAAGAGTTAGGATTTTAGTTTCCTAACCTGTATTAAGGTAGTACGTACACCTGTCTGGTGACTGTAATGGTTTGAAGAGAGGATTTTAGTCCCTAACCTGTATTAAGGTACTAAGTACAAGAGTGTGGTGACTCTAATGGTCACAGAAAAGCTTGGATTTCAATCTGTATCACCCTGCCTATATCCTCCTAGATTAGTCCTGAGAAGGACTGTTCTGGTCACTGGAAATCTTGGACTCCGATCTGGATCACCCTGCCTATGTCCTCCTAGATTAGTCCTGAGAAGGACTGTTGTGGTCAGCAGCAGTTTGCAGCCCTGATCCGGATCTACCTATGAGGGCCGCAAATCTGTCCCTAATCAGCAGCAGACACTCTCCCTACACTCACTGTCTGGAAGGCTGTGTGCCGAGCACAGCGCGCCGGGACTTATAAAGGCTCGGTGACGCTGTGCAGGCCGGCCAATCACTGCTATACCACAACCAACAGGGCTGTGGCATTGCAGTGGTCTGTCAGCCAATCCCTGCACGTGGGCTGGCTCTCAAAAGAGCGCCAACATGGAGAGATGACGACCACGAGCACAGCACGAGTATCGCGAGATTACTCGGTGCTCGGCGAGTCGCCCGAGTACAGTGATACTCGTGCGAGTAACGAGTAGTGCCGAGCATGTTCGCTCAACACTACTACAGAACTGTAAAATTATTATAGTAATACAAAATACTGTACAGTAAAACATGAAAACATAGTCATGCCCTTGCAGCCCCCATCATCCCCTTGTAGCCTCCATTATCCCCATGCAGCTCCCAATACATATACACACACATTCTCTCTCACACACTATCACCGATCCGCTGCTGCGCCTCTGTATTCCAGGCCGCTGGGCGCAGCACTGAGCTCTCTCAGTACATGTTTGGGAAGCTGACGGCTACTCACACGCTGGTGGCTGCTGGCGTCTGATTGGCCGGCGGCTGCTGGCGTCTGATTGGCGGAATACAGCTGTGCAGCGCAGTGATGGATAGGTGACAGTGTGTGAGAGTGTGTGTGTTTGAGAGCTCAGAGTAGCAGCAGACAGTGTCGAGAGGATAGTGGCGGGCAGGCAGCTCTGAGCTCTCTCTGCTGCCGGCGGCTTCCCATATATGTACTGTGGCTGAGAGAGCTCAGAGCGGCACCAGAATAAATACAGCAGCGGACAACGGCAGCGGGTGCCCAGTAATTATCAGCATCATACATTGACAGTAGACCCAGTGCCGGCCGCCCAGTGATCGTAATCCAAATCATTGCTCGTTATCCAAGTTATAATTTTTCAGAAGCGGTAGCTCGTCTTTCAAAATGCTCACAAGTGAAGTTACTCGTAAATCAAAGTACCACTGTATGTTATTTAACATACACTACTCCTATTTACCTATTCACCATATACAGTATATGCTCATTTTAGGTTTGTCTCTTTGGTTTTGTCTGTGGAATGGCCATGTTGTGTTGGTGTCTTTAGTATTACACATATACCAACTTATGCTGTGGTTCATATTTTTTTGTTTTTCTGTATTTTTTTGTACTTTGTATAAAAAAGGGACATTGTCCCTCTTTCTGAGCTAGGCATTTCATCTGTATAGCTTCTAATGGACAGGTGGCTGCAGTTGAGGCCCATCATTCTCTGCCCTTATTCACATTGATGTCACTGATGGAAAGTAAGGATTTAATATTAGGATAATAGTAGGACCATCCCAATTAGGTACACCTTGTTGCAGTGGGATGGCTTTTAGACGTTTTGATCAAACAGTGTTAACCAAGTACTCTATGTGATTTACATTATTACTACTATATACCTATTTATTTAGTATAGGGTATGTGTTCATTTAGTTTTTTTCTTGGGTTCAGTGATTAATATTGCTGTTTTAGTGAATACTGCTGAGCTCTGATCCTGTTTGTTGTTCTGATTACTCTTGTTATTTGATCTAAAAACCCAGCTAATTGCACACCCATGTAGATAAGATCATAAGATAATGTCATCTTGACTTAGCAAAAGTTCAAATGCAAGCACAAAGAAAAAAAATTAAAAACACTTAAAAACTGATATACTGAACCATCATTGCATACAATAAAAGAAGCACTCCCACTCACATATTTATTAAATGTGCAATAAACATCAGAATAGAAACGGGGAGGCACTCACTTACAGTTAGGGCCAGAAATATTTGGACAGTGACACAATTTTCGCGAGTTGGGCTCTGCATGCCACCACATTGGATTTGAAATGAAACCTCTACAACAGAATTCAAGTGCAGATTGTAACGTTTAATTTGAAGGGTTGAACAAAAATATCTGATAGAAAATGTAGGAATTGTACACATTTATTTACAAACACTCCACATTTTAGGAGGTCAAAAGTAATTGGACAAATAAACATAACCCAAACAAAATATTTTTATTTTCAATATTTTGTTGCGAATCCTTTGGAGGCAATCACTGCCTTAAGTCTGGAACCCATGGACATCACCAAACGCTGGGTTCCTTCTTCTTAATGCTTTGCCAGGCCTTTACAGCCGCGGCCTTCAAGTCTTGCTTGTTTGTGGGTCTTTCCGTCTTAAGTCTGGATTTGAGCAAGTGAAATGCATGCTCAATTGGGTTAAGATCGGGTGATTGACTTGGCCATTGCAGAATGTTCCACTTTTTTGCACTCATGAACTCCTGGGTAGCTTTGGCTGTATGCTTGGGGTCATTGTCCATCTGTACTATGAAGCGCCGTCCAATCAACTCTGCAGCATTTGGCTGAATCTGGGCTGAAAGTATATCCCGGTACACTTCAGAATTCATCCGGCTACTCTTGTCTGCTGTTATGTCATCAATAAACACAAGTGACCCAGTGCCATTGAAAGCCATGCATGCCCATGCCATCACGTTGCCTCCACCATGTTTTACAGAGGATGTGGTGTGCCTTGGATCATGTGCCGTTCCCTTTCTTCTCCAAACTTTTTTCTTCCCATCATTCTGGTACAGGTTGATCTTTGTCTCATCTGTCCATAGAATACTTTTCCAGAACTGAGCTGGCTTCTTGAGGTGTTTTTCAGCAAATTTAACTCTGGCCTGTCTATTTTTGGAATTGATGAATGGTTTGCATCTAGATGTGAACCCTTTGTATTTACTGTCATGGAGTCTTCTCTTTACTGTTGACTTAGAGACAGATACACCTACTTCACTGAGAGTGTTCTGGACTTCAGTTGATGTTGTGAACGGGTTCTTCTTCACCAAATAAAGTATGCGGCGATCATCCACCACTGTTGTCATCTGTGGACGCCCAGGCCTTTTAGAGTTCCCAAGCTCACCAGTCAATTCCTTTTTTCTCAGAATGTACCCAACTGTTGATTTTGCTACTCCAAGCATGTCTGCTATCTCTCTGATGGATTTTTTCTTTTTTTTCAGCCTCAGGATGTTCTGCTTCACCTCAATTGAGAGTTCCTTTCACCGCATGTTGTCTGGTCACAGCAACAGCTTCCAAATGCAAAATCACACACCTGGAATCCACCCCTGACCTTTTAACTACTTCATTGATTACAGGTTAACGAGGGAGACGCCTTCAGAGTTATGGTGGGGTTACACGTCCCGATATCGCGGCGATATCGGAGGCAACGCCGCGGGAGCGCGCATTTTTTCATCCCTTTTCCCGATATCGCATCGGCGGTTTACACGCTGCGATATCGGAAAACAACGTCCCTCCGATGTGTACGCCCACCAACCCAGTAACGACCATTTAACATGGGAGTTAATGGGTGAGGTGCGAGTACGCATCGGAGTTGGGCTGTCACACGCAGCGATGCTGGTACAACGGCCATGCGATATCGGCGAGTTGAATAGCTTTGCTATTCAACTCCGATATCGTTTTGGCATCGTTCCAGCATCGCGTTGGATGCTAAAACAATACAACGCGCACCCGATATCGGCTCCAACTCGCGACCCACGTGACTTTTTGTCGGAGTTGGGTCGGAGTTGGACGCCGATATCGCGGCGTGTAAACCCACCATTAATTGCAGCCCTTAGAGTCCATTGTCCAATTACTTTTGGTCCCTTGACAAAGAGGAGGCTCTGCATTACAGAGCTATGATTCCTAAACCCTTTCTCCTATTTGGATGTGGAATCTCTCATATTGCAGCTGGGAGTGTGCACTTTCAGCCCATATTATATATATAATTGTATTTCTGAACATGTTTTTGTAAACAGCTAAAATAACAAAACTTGTGTCACTGTCCAAATATTTCTGGCCCTAACTGTATATCATAAAATCCGAAGACAGCATGTGTCAGCAATACAGGGGGGAGGAAGGGTGGCGCAGGAGGCACAGGGCTACAGTGCCATTTTGCACCTGTCTGGTGCTTCTACGGGTCCACCTTGTTTGCTGACTTTTATTAAATGTGTGTGTATGTGGTGGCGCGGTGGCTCAGTGGTTAGCAGTGCTGTGCTGGGATGCTGGATTCAAATCTCACATATGGAAGGAGTTTTTGTGTTCTCCCCATGTTTGCATGGGTTTCCTCCCACATTCCAAAGACATACTGATAGGATGTTTAGATTGTGAGCCTCAATGGGGGCAGTGATGT
Organism: Allobates femoralis; assembly: GCA_033576535.1. Classification (NCBI taxonomy): domain Eukaryota; kingdom Metazoa; phylum Chordata; class Amphibia; order Anura; family Aromobatidae; genus Allobates; species Allobates femoralis. Next base: position 113,962,864 of record JARQOC010000003.1, on the reverse strand, counting down.
AAATGTATGTAAAGTGCTATACAATTATCTACTATATAATTGCCTAGAATTCTATTTCCGGCCAAAAGCCAACTTCCGTGGCTTTGTCCGAAGATAAAATGTCCGGAGATAAATGTCCGGAGATAAGTGACGTCACCAGCGTCACCAGCATTTACTACACCCGCTCAGGGTGGACCAAGATGGCGGCCCTAAGCGGAGCGGACCTCAGGGAAGGCCGACCACCAGCGGACATTTATCGGGCGCTGCGCCTAGCGCCGACCAATGAGAAGAGCGCCGCCATCTTTTACATTTTTTTTTAACACTCTTAGATTTTGAAACATGGCGCCGTGCCGCCGCTTGAATCTGATTGGTCGCTCGCTTGCGAGCAACCAATCAGAATTGCGGCGCCAGTATCGGGCAAATCCCGGCTGGCACGCGGCTCTCCAGAGCTGAGCCGCGGATATGCCCGGCACCGAGATCCCCGGCGCGAGGTAGCCGGGAGCAGAGCTCCGGCTACCTCGCGCCCGCTCCGTGCCCCGCTATTCTTATTGGTCGCTCGCGGCTGCCGGCGACCAATCTGAATAGCGCCGCGATTTATTGCGCCATACTTCAAATACACTGTACTCAGTGTATTTCAAATATGGCGGCATAGCGCGCGCCGCTATTCTTATCAATCGGCCCGCTGAAGGCGCCGACCAATCAGAATAGCGGCGCGATCAATGCCGCCATATTTAAAAGACACTCAGTACCCTGTATTTGAAGGTCGCCGCTATTCTAATCAATCGGCCCGCTGAACGCGGCGACCAATCAGAATAGCGGCGCGCGCTATGCCGCCATATTTGAAATACACTGAGTAGAGTGTATTTGAAGTAAGGCGCCATACAGCGCGCCGTTATTCTGATTGGTCGGCGCGCTGAACGTGGCAACCAATCAGAATAGCGGCGCGCTGTATGGCGCCATCCTTCAAATACACTGTACTCAGTGTATTTCAAAGATGGCGGCATAGCGCCCGCCGCTATTCTGATTGGTCGGCGCGCTGAACGCGGCGACCAATCAGAATAGCGCCGTGTTCTATGGTGCCATACTTCAAATACACTGTACTCAGTGTATTTCAAATATGGCAGCATAGAACCTGCCGCTATTCTGATTGGTCAGCGCGCTGAAGGCGCCAACCAATCAGAATAGCGCCGTGTTCTATGGTGCCATACTTCAAATACACTGTACTCAGTGTATTACAAAGATGGCGGCATAGCGCCCGCCGCTATTCTGATTGGTCGGCGCGCTGATCGTGGCAACCAATCAGAATAGCGGCGCGCTGTATGGCGCCATCCTTCAAATACACTGTACTCAGTGTATTTCAAATATGGCAGCATAGAACCTGCCGCTATTCTGATTGGTCAGCGCGCTGAAGGCTCCAACCAATCAGAATAGCGCCGCACGCTATGCCGCCATCTTTGAAATACACTGAGTACAGTGTATTTAAAGTATGGCACCATACAGCGCGCCGCTATTCTGATTGGTCGCCACGTTCAGCGTGCCGACAAATCAGAATATCGGCGCGCTGTATGGCGCCTTACTTCAAATACACTGTACTCAGTGTATTTCAAATATGGCGGCAAAGAACCCGCCGCTATTCTGATTGGTCGGCGCGCTGAAGGCGCCGACCAATCAGAATAGCGGCGCAATCAATGCCGCCATATATCAAATATACTGAGTACAGTGTATTTGAAGGATGGCGCCATACAGCGCGCCGCTATTCTGATTGGTCGCCACGTTCAGCGCGCCGACCAATCAGAGTAGCGGCCGGGTCTATGCCACCATATTTGAAATACACTGAGTACAGCGTATTTGAAGGATGGCGCCATACAGCGCGCCACTATTCTGATTGGTCGCCACGTTCAGCGCGCCGACCAATCAGAATAGCGGCGCGCTGTATGGCGCCATCCTTCAAGTACACTGTACTCAGTGTATTTCAAATATGCCGGCATAGCGGCCGCCGCTATTCTGATTGGTCGGCGCGCTGAAGGCGCCGCTATGCCGGCATATTTGAAATACACTGAGTACAGTGTATTTGAAGTATGGCGCCATACAGCGCGCCGCTATTCTGATTGGTCGGCGCGCTGAACGCGCCGACCAATCAGAATAGCGGCGCGCGCAATGCCGCCATATTTGAAATACACTGTAGTCAGGGTATTTCAAATATGGCGGCATAGCGCGCGCCGCTATTCTGATTGGTCGGCGCGCTGACAGCGCCGACTGATAAAAATAGCGGCGCGCGCAATCCCGCCATATTTGAAATACACTGTAGTCAGTGTATTTGAAGTATGGCGCCATACAGCGCGCCGCTATTCTGATTGGTCGCCGCGTTCAGCGCACCGACCAATCAGAATAGCGGCGGGTTCTTTGCCGCCATATTTCAAATACACTACGTGCCTCTGCCCGCGGCTGCTCCTGCCTCTGCCCGCGGTCGCTTCAGCCTCTGCCCGTCCTCTCCCGCCTCTGCCCGTCCTCTGCTCGCCTCTGCCCGCCTCACCTGTCCTCACCCCTCCAGCCTCCGCTTTCCTCACCCCTCCAGCTTCCGCTTTCCTCACCCCTCCAGCCACCGCACTCAGTGCTAACCACTGAGCCACCGCACTCAGTGCTAACCACTCAGCCACCGCACTCACTGCTAACCACTCAGCCACCGCACTCACTGCTAACCACTCAGCCACCGCACTCAGTGCTAACCACTGAGCCACCGCACTCAGTGCTAACCACTGAGCCACCGCACTCAGTGCTAACCACTGAGCCACCGCACTCAGTGCTAACCACTGAGCCACCGCACTCAGTGCTAACCACTGAGCCACCGCACTCAGTGCTAACCACTGAGCCACCGCACTCAGTGCTAACCACTGAGCCACCGCACTCAGTACGAACCACTGAGCCACCGCACTCACTGCTAACCAGTGAGCCACCGCACTCACTGCTAACCACTCAGCCACCGCACTCACTGCTAACCACTCAGCCACCGCACTCAGTGCTAACCACTGAGCCACCGCACTCAGTGCTAACCACTGAGCCACCGCACTCAGTGCTAACCAGTGAGCTACCGCACTCAGTGCTAACCACTGAGCCACCGCACTCAGTGCTAACCACTCAGCCACCGCACTCAGTGCTAACCACTCAGCCACCGCACTCAGTGCTAACCACTCAGCCACCGCACTCAGTGCTAACCACTCAGCCACCGCACTCAGTGCTAACCGCTGAGCCATCGCACTCACTGCTAATCGCTGAGCCATCGCACTCACTGCTAACCGCTGAGCCACCGCACTCAGTGCTAACCGCTGAGCCACCGCACTCAGTGCTAACCACTGAGCCACCGCACTCAGTGCTAACCACTGAGCCACCGCACTCAGTGCTAACCACTGAGCCAAAGCACTCAGTGCTAACCACTGAGCCACCGCACTCAGTGCTAACCACTGAGCCACCGCACTCAGTGCTAACCACTGAGCCACCGCACTCAGTGCTAACCACTGAGCCACCGCACTCAGTGCTAACCACTGAGCCACCGCACTCAGTGCTAACCACTGAGCCACCGCACTCAGTGCTAACCACTCAGCCACCGCACTCACTGCTAACCGCTGAGCCACCGCACTCACTGCTAATCGCTGAGCCATCGCACTCACTGCTAACCGCTGAGCCACCGCACTCAGTGCTAACCGCTGAGCCACCGCACTCAGTGCTAACCGCTGAGCCACCGCACTCAGTGCTAACCGCTGAGCCACCGCACTCAGTGCTAACCGCTGAGCCACCGCACTCAGTGCTAACCGCTGAGCCACCGCACTCAGTGCTAACCGCTGAGCCACCGCACTCAGTGCTAACCACTGAGCCACCGCACTCAGTGATAACCACTGAGCCACCGCACTCAGTGATAACCACTGAGCCACCGCACTCAGTGCTAACCACTGAGCCACCGCACTCAGTCCTAACCACTGAGCCACGCCACACTCAGTGGTAACCACTGAGCCACCGCACTCAGTGCTAACCACTGAGCCACCGCACTCAGTGCTAACCACTGAGCCACCGCACTCAGTGCTAACCACTGAGCCACCGCACTCAGTGCTAACCACTGAGCCACCGCACTCAGTGCTAACCACTGAGCCACCGCGCACTGCTAACCACTGAGCCACCGTGCACTGCTAACCACTGAGCCACGGCGCAGTGCTAACCACTGAGCCACTGCACAGTGCTAACCACTGAGCCACCGCGCAGTGCTAAACACTGAGCCACCGTATACTCTGCTACCCAGTGAGCCACCTGTATACACACAATTAATTTCACCGCACTCCCCTAACTATTAGTAAATAAACTATATATCGATTCTAGACTACCCGATTCTTTAGAATCGGGCCGCCATCTAGTAGATCTATATAAATGAATAAATATTTTTAATATAATGTAGTGTGAGTGAGTTATTATACTCACCTACCGCTGCTCTCTCCGGTGTCCAGCATTGATCTTCAGCTCTTCTCAATGACGTCACCGCCCTGCAGACTCCTCCTGTAAATGAGACTTCCTGCTCACGCGCAGAGTGTACAATGATCCAGCAGGTGTCACTGACATCATTGAGAAGAGCAGAAGTTAATCTCTGGACACTGGAGAGAGCGGCGATAGGTGAGTATAGTAACACACTCACACACTACACTACATACATATAGACACACATTTAAACAAGAAAAATGTTAGAGCTTCTTTAACCCCTTCACCATCCATCGAGTTTCTGTTTTCCATTTTTGTTATTTCCTCCCTTTCTTCCAAGACCCATAACTTTTTCATTTTTCTGTCAATGTAGCGATACGAGGGCTAGTTTTTTCGGAATGAGCTGTGCTTTTGAATGACACCATTCAGTCTGCCACATATTGTTCTAGAACATGGGAAAAAAATCCCAAGTGCGGTGAAATTGCAAAAAAAAAGTGCAATTCCACAATGTTTTTTTGGGGTGTTGTATTCATCATGTTCAGCATATGGTAAAACTGACCTAGCAGTATGATTCTCCAGGGCAGTACAAGTTCGTAGATACCAAACTTGTATAGAATTTGTTTACTTAAGTGGTGACAAAAATTCAGAAATTTGTCAAAAAAAGAATCGGACTTTTGGTTCCATTCTGAGACCTGTAGCATTCACATTTTACAGGATCTGGGGCTGTTTGAGATCTGAATTTTTGTTTCCAGAGCTGATGTTTTTAATCATACCGTTTTGGTGTAGATGCAATGTTTTGAAAACCTCTTATTGCATTTTATTTCAATATTGTGGTGAACAAATACCGTAATTCAGGCTTTTTTATTTTTTTCCTCATTATACCCTATATTACCAAATAGGTGTATTTTTAACGTTTTTTTAATTGTTTTATTTTCAATGAGGCAAAAGGGAAGGGATTTGAACTGTTGTGCTTTTTTTTTTAAATATTTAAATATTTAACCTTTTTTTTCACATCTTATTGTTTTTACTAGTCCCCTTAGGGCAGAGGTTCCCAACTCCAGGCCTCAAGGCACACCAACAGTGCAGGTTTTCAGGACTTCCTTACTATTACACAGGTGGCAATGTGATCATCTGCACAGGTGATGATTCAAACCCCTGTGCAATAGGAAATCCTCAAAACCTGCACTGTTGGTGTGCCTTGAGGCCTGGAGTTGGGAACCTCTGCCTTAGCGCCTTGAAGTTGCAATCATCCGATCGCCTGTGTCGTACAGTGTGGTGCTTCAGCACCGGTTTCTAAAGCACAAATGCTGTCTTCCTATGAACACCAGTGCTCAGCTGGCATCCACGGGAAGTAAGTTATCGCAGACACAGGGCTCATGAGCTTACCATTGGTAAACATGGCAAGTATGCATTTTTTTGGTATAGCGCATGAATCCAGCATCCAGGAACAGATTATCCTTGCCATGTTCACCATTGATATCCCTCTGAGAGCGGTAGGAGCTGCAGATTACAGCGCCAGAGCTTAGAGAGTGAAGGACCTGTGGTGACGTCACTCCCACGTGACCGGCCCAGCCTGAATGCCGGAGGATCTTGCAGTGTGTGATTACCCTCCGGAGGTCCACTCCGTGGTTGAGCAGAGGTGCACAACCATGAAAGGTGAATGATCTCGCAACCCCCCTCTCCCATTAGACCACCAGATACAGACAAGGGAGCCTCTTTATATGTTTTTATTTTTCATGAGCTGACCATTAGCAGTCATGACAACCCATCGGCAACCCACAATCACATCACAGGAGCTCCGATGAGAGTGGGTAATGACGCGCTCGCTGCAGGTGCATGTTAAATCCCACTGTCAGAGATTTACCTAGATAACACTAGTGAGCGATAGCATGATCAGATCAGCCAGCATATGCGGGGATAGATGTGAGCTCAGTGTGTGAGCCTGCAACAAATTAGGGAACACAACTTATGCCCAATAGATACGTAATAGATCGTGAAGGGGTTAAGGGTGTTCTGTATTAATGCTACTCAAAAATAATTGGTGATGGTCAAAGAATATATGTCCTGTAACTATGAGATGAAGAAGCAATAAAGGGGTATGCAAAATGCTGGTTAAACGCTACTAATAAGTACTGGTGATTGCATAATCACACAAAATAAACTAAATAATTCAAGGTATAACTACTGATAAACATCCATAGCAAATGCTGTAGAAGAAAACCAGCCAGTAAAGTGAAATTTATCTCAGTATGGCTAGGGTCACATTTCCGTTTTGACCCTAGCCTACAACAATCCGGTTTTAACTTAGAACTTGTTCCAGCACCGCATAGCGTTACCGCTATGCGGTGCTGGAAAATGCTGCCCTTAGTTACCCTATGTTTACCTTCACTACCTGTCACACAGGCAGCTGCTCGGAGTGCACTTTACAGCGCCGCACAGGAAACGCTGTCTGCAACGTTTCCTGTGTGGCGCTGTAAAGCGCACTCCGAGCAGCTGCCTGTGTGACAGGTAGTGAAGGTAAACATAGGGTAATTAAGGACAGCGTTTTCCAGCACCGCATACCGGTAACGCTATGCGGTGCTGGAAAACGTTCTAAGTTAAAACCGGATTGTTGTAGGCTAGGGTCAAAACGGAAATGTGACCCTATCCTATTACAATGGAAACCCTATGTCTGAACTAGCACCAGGGTGCAATGCTGGATGTTTGCAGTCAGTAAAGAATGCAGCTGATTGGCTGTAGCGGTGACGACACCACCAGGGGGAGATAAGGATTGCGATTTTTTTTACATAGTAAAGGCCCTGTCACACATTACGAGATCGCTAACGAGATTTTGTGACGCAACAGCGATCCCGTTAGCGATCTCGTTATGTGTGGCACGCACCAACGATCTGGCCCCTGCTGTGAGATTGTTGATCGATACACAATGCTCTGGATCATTTCTACGTCATTGCGCTCACGCTGGGAGGGCTACATCGTTGTGTTTGACGGACAATGACAATGACCTCGGTATAATTCTGGATCGCTAATGCGTCGTTTTGCACATCGCTGGTGAGATACCTGTTTGACATCTTACCAGCGATGTAAAAAACAACGTACCAGCAATCTCTGCACATCGTTATCATTATTGGGATCGCTGGTGCGTCATTATGTGTGACTGGGCCTTTAGGCTACATTCAGACTCAACATTTTTGATGAATTTTGTGAGGATACCTTTTTTTCAGCTCGTAGACAATGGTTTTAATGGAAAAAGCAGATCATAACTATACCACACAATCTGACTTGCTCATTCTTTTTAACGATCAGTTTTCCACCAAAAAAAAACACACCACCGCAAAAGGTTGTGTCTGATTGACAAATCTTGAAAACTCATTGACTTTGCTTAGCTTCTGTGAAATTGATCTTTTTCACTGCAAAAACGGATCCTCACAAAACAGATCAAAACCGCTTAGGCTACATTCACACACACCATTTTTGTTGTTTTTTCTGGTGCGTTTTTCTCTCTTTTTCTGCTGCAAAAATTGATCAGCTTTGCAAAACAAGGCACAAGAAAATGGATCATCTGTTTCTGATCCATTTTTGGTGCTGGGATTTCATTTGAGTGATCTGTTCTGTGCATTTCATTGCATAAAACGGATGCAAAAAAACAGATCAAAAACGGTGTGTGTGAATGTAGCCTTAAGCTATTCATAAGGGGCTGGTCTAGTAGGGACAATCATTTTACTTTTGCCTTCTTAATCCCTTTAAAAGTATGCTGACCCCCTAAACATTTTACATATAACTGCACTGTTTTAGGAATGTTTCCGGCACTTTTTCGCTTTGTATTCCTTAGTGGCCTAGTTTATATTTATAAATTCATTTCTTAGTAATCGACATCTACTTTCTAGAAAAAGGAGGAATGCTTTCTAATACTTTCCTGGTTCAAAGGGAAAGAAAAGCAAACGATATCGGACATGATTTACACCACTTTTATTGTTCCAAGTGCACTCAAGATAAAGTAGAAGTCCATTATCTGTTATGTGCAAAACAGTGTGCAAAGTAATCAGCTTACCTCCCGGTATCTGCACAATATTACAGGAGATGGGAAAAAAAGATTAAAAATATCTGCCATCTACACTAACTCCCAAACATTATGGTATGGAACGTCCTGGGGGAATGCATTCCAAATGTAATTATTTGGTGGAGCACGAGATCCAGATGAACAGAAATTGATGCTGAGCTGTCATTGTTTGCCTCATTTGTGCCTTATCTGTGCTGTTGCAAATAAGGAGGAGGGGGATGGGAATCTCCATAGAAACCCAAATCCTCCCCCCCTCAAATAGCCTTCCTCACATTTACAGGGCATAAAAATGTCTTTATGCGAAAACAAATTCAACTTGACCTTGTCTTCGGAATAATATGTGATCCTTTAAACCCAAGAACAAGGCACAGACAAAAAAGAAAAAGGCGCTTATTATGTATTTTCTGTTTGCATAGCTGGCATATAGATCTGCAATTGTGTCACAGTTGAAAATGCTATATATTATACGCAGTGTATCAGTTTTATACCAGACAGATATACACGTCTTGTTATTATGTAGTAAAAATGCACATAAAACAACTATAAGAGTATAAGAAATCTCCAATGAAATGGAGAGGTCCTGTACCTTCAAAGGGGCAGTCCAGGAGTAGAGGAAGATAAATAACTAAAGAGTATTCCATCATAGGTAAATTCCTATGCTTGTGCACAAATCATACATTGTCGTCCGCACCAGGAACACGACATGTCGCGTTCAGGGTGCGGACGAGAGTGTGTGATTTTGTATGCAAGCATGCGCATGCGTAGAAATCACACAGGGAAATGAATGGGAGCGCACGGTCATGCGCAGTCAAGTGCAGCACCATGCATCCCCATTATAAACATAGGGACTTGCGGTGCCTGCTCTGTGTGGACAGGAGTCTTTGAGGCTGCCTTCACATTAGCGTTTGTGTCTGCATGCTGATGGCATGCAGACACAAACGCAGTCAAACGCGGTGTCATTTGATGTGTCCGCAGCGGAGAATGTCCGCCTGCGGACACATCACTGTGCAGCCCGGCCAGCCAATCGGCGGTGTCCGGGGGTGGAGATCAGCAGAGGAGATCTCCTCCTCCCGGCCGCCAGTAAGCCCCGGGACGTGTCAGCGGGGAGAAACAGCTGATTTGACAGCTGTTTGAATCTCCCGCGCCGACACCGAGAGGAGATGTCGGCGCGGGAAGATTCAAACAGCTGTCAAATCAGCTGTTTCTCCCCGCCGACACCGCTAGGGTATTACCGGCGGCGGGGAGGAGGAGACCATCAGAGGCTGAGCTGATCTCCCGGTGGCCGTCGGTGATCTCCTGTGACATCACCGGCGGCCACCGGGAGATTTTTCAATGGGTCCGCAGCGTTCTCCTGCGCTGTCAAGCGCAGAACACTGCGGACCCATTGATGACAATGCATGTTTTGTGCGCTTGGGGACACTTGCTGATTTTCCAAGGTCCCCGAGCGCAAAAAAATGCAACATGCTGCGTCCCTGGTGCGGATGCTGGACCCTGGAAGGAGCAGATATCGTCCGCATCCGCACCCGAACGCAGCAAACGCAGGCACTATGCGTTCCTATGTTAAACATAGGAACACAGTGCGCATGCGTTTGACTGCGTATGGGAACGCAGCATAAGCTGCGTTCACATACGCTAATGTGAGGGCAGCCTTATTGTTTTTGATATTCTATCTTTCACTGTTAAAATTAACCTACCCTTAAAATTATAGACTGTTCATGTCTTTGTCAATGGGCAAACTTACAAAATCAGCAAGGGGTTAAATAATTATTTCCTTCACTGTATTGGTGTATGCATCACTCCCACAAATATATTGGGCATATTTCCAACCTCAGGATATCAGAAGAACTATCCACTGTTAGACAGTAGGCACATGTTTCCTATCTATGAATAGGTAAATTCATAATACGAAATATGATTGGAATATCTCTTGCTTGGGACCTTCAGAAGTGAAGATATGAGGAAAGCTGGGATTTCATTATTCTCTGTAGTTCTGAGCCCATCCCACAGACAGTCCCTACATGAGGTCACTAAGGGTGCGGTCAAGGGAAGGGTTGAAAGATGTTCACCATATTTCTCCAGTGCTCAGTGGCAGGAAAGTCACGTCACAACACGTGTTGGAAGTAACCAAGGAAACCACTAACTTCACATCGCCTCCGTGTGGCTGCCAGCAACAAAGGAATGGGTAAATGACTTATGGATGTCCGTGTATACCTTTTGTTTTATCAATGCCTGTATTTGCATATCTGACCAGCATATCTGTATAATCCATTTTGTAAATAGTGTTTTTGTTTAGTGTGCTCTTACAGTGATTAAAGATATAATTTAATCCTAGGTTGCTCTTTTATCTCGATCCACGAATTCCCACGTCCATGTTCTTGGTATAATATTACATGCTACCTGGGCTGGTTTCTAGCCCGATATAACTCATTAATGGACCAGAAGTAAATCTATCAGGGAAATTATGGCAGCTCTGCTGGGCTGGCAGGACTCTGTTTTACTAGAGCTAGTGAAAATAGTCTCCCAGCCTGTCAGGGATGTGAGCGAGTGTATTGCCATGCAACCACTCACTGGTGCAGATTCTGGGACACACTGTCAGTCACAGGGGAGCCTCCAGCTGTGAGAAACGGTGATGTCACTGAGTTCACCGGAGTTCATAGCCGAGGATTTTCCCTGCTGTCAGTGAACTCAGTTGACCCAGTGCCGGAATAATGAATTGCAGGACATGGCGGCACACCAGTCCGGCAATGGATTCAACTGAGTTCACTGAGGGCAGTGAGGGAGCTTATAAAAAAGTTCTACTTATCTCTCTAACCCCACTACAACTCACTGCCGTGCATCTGGTCCTTATTGCATCTTTGGATTGGCAATGGTGATGCTGAAATCTCCAGGGTCTTGGTCACTAAGCTGAGATTCTGGATTTTCTTGGCCTGGAAAACCATACAGACAGAACAGGGCCCCTGTGCAAGAATAATAGGTTGCACTAATGATAAGTCTGCCTGTGGGATCAGCAGACTGCTAATGTAAATGGAGGTGGCATCAAGTATCACCAATAGTATTGTACCTGTTTTCTAAAACATGTTATTATTATTATTATCATTTATTTATATAGCGCCATTGGTTCCATGGCGCTTTACATAAGAAGTGGGGGTAACAAGAACAGGTACAGTACATATGAACAGTCAAGGCTTGCTGATACACAACGGGAGAGGACATGTTCATTTTGTTCAGAACATCCAAATACATAATTACCTGGCAAACAATTTGCTCATCCTAATTCATAAATGTATGTAAATTTCAACTCCCACATACATTCAAGAAAAGAAAAGATTATGGCAATAATTTCTCATTTCTAAAGAATCATCTCCTGGAGAAAATGACATTCTAGAAGGAAGTTTAATTTAGCTCTCATGATAATTGATTTAGGCTTGACGACTCAGAATATAAACATCTTCGTAAATATATGAAGGATCGATACTCTGGCCAACGTGTAAATATATTATATGGCTGAAAAATGCTTTTGTGATATTGCATTAGCATGTTGATTATCAACCCCAAAATCATTAAGTCCTATGTTTGGGTAAAGGAATAAGAAAAGTGAAAGAAATAAATGCACTTAAATAAAAAAGAAAATACAAAAAAATGCATTTTGTTAAATAGTGACTATACTTGTCATTTCATTTTATAGACTTTGTAATAACCCAACACAGAAAGTCCATTTATATATACACAGTCAACGAATGAGCTAATCAAGAACATGTATGCTGGAATTTACGACTTTACATTATCTTAACTTACTGTTCCTTCTGACCTTGCTGTGTGTTATAATTAAAGGGATCCAACCAGCAGGATTCAGGGCTATAAAGTGAAGCCATTGCCTTACAGGCTCTGGGATGCTGAATGCAATCATACTTTTACTTGAATGATTCCATGTCTGATTGCAGAGAAGAGTGTCATAAAACCACTGAAAACAGGGCAGTAGATGGTTGATGTATGCAGCACTGCATTACTATTTGAGGTTGTTTCTCTTTACCTCCCCTGTGATCATGCCTTTCAGTTGTAAACCAAACCCTTCCCCCTGTCATCTCTACTTTCAGTTTCTGGCTCCTGTCCACTGTCACTATACTCCAGCCACAGGGTGCCTGACAAATCTGTAAGTACAGATAAAAAGGAGGCGGTGCTTACAGCTGAAAGGCATGCCCACAGAGGAGGAGAGAAAACAACAACACCAAATAGTGATGCAGTGCGGCACACATCAATCATCTGCTGCCCTGTTTTCCAGGAGTTTTATGATACTTCTCTCTGCAATAAAACATGGAATCATTCAAATAAAAGTATGATTGCATTCAGCATCCCAGAGCATGTAAGGCACTGGCTTCACTTTATAGCCCTGCATCCTGCTGGTTGGATCCCTTTAAAGGGATGTTCTGAAGGCAAAAGTACATTTTATTCTAAACTAGTAAAAAGGCCCGATGCAATTGCATCGGGAGCGCGGTGAAATGAATTGTGTGTATACAGGCGGGTCAGTGGGTATCAGAGTATAGAGGTGGGTCAGTGGGTAGCAGAGTATAGAGGCGGGTCAGTGGGTAGTAGAGCATCGAGGCGGCTCTATGGCTAGCAAAGTATGGAGGCGGCTGTGTGGGTAGCAGAGTATGGAGGCGGCTGTGTGGGTAGCAGAGTATGGAGGCGGCTGTGTGGGTAGCAGAGTATGGAGGCGGCTGTGTGGGTAGCAGAGTATCGAGGCGGCTGTGTGGGTAGCAGAGTATCGAGGCGGCTGTGTGGGTAGCAGAGTATCGAGGCGGCTCTGTGGTGGAGGGGTGAGGAGAGATGCGGCTCTGTGGTGGAGGGGTGAGGAGAGATGCGGCTCTGTGGTGGAGGGGTGAGGAGAGATGCGGCTCTGTGGTGGAGGGGTGAGGAGAGATGCGGCTCTGTGGTGGAGGGGTGAGGAGAGAAGCGGCTCTGTGGTGGAGGGGTGAGGAGAGATGCGGCTCTGTGGTGGAGGGGTGAGGAGAGATGCGGCTCTGTGGTGGAGGGGTGAGGAGAGATGCGGCTCTGTGGTGGAGGGGTGAGGAGAGAAGCACACAGTATATACATACATGAGACATTGTATAGACAGAGAGTATGCAGAGATTACACATATTATACACACAGTATAGACACAGTATACATGCATGACAGAGAGTGTAGAGAGACATGAGAGGGACAGAGAGTGCAGAGAGACATGAGAGGGACAGAGTGGAGAGGGACATGAGAGTGCAGAGAGACATGAGAGGGACAGAGAGTGCAGAGGGACAGAGAGTGCAGAGAGACATGAGAGGGACAGAGAGTGCAGAGAGACATGAGAGGGACAGAGAGTGCAGAGAGACATGAGAGGGACAGAGAGTGCAGAGGGACAGAGAGTGGAGAGGGACATGAGAGTGCAGAGAGACATGAGAGGGACAGAGAGTGCAGAGAGACATGAGAGGGACAGAGAGTGCAGAGAGACATGAGAGGGACAGAGTGGAGAGGGACATGAGAGTGCAGAGAGACATGAGAGGGACAGAGAGTGCAGAGAGACATGAGAGGGACAGAGTGGAGAGGGACTTGAGAGTGCAGAGAGACATGAGAGGGACAGAGAGTGCAGAGAGACATGAGAGGGACAGAGTGGAGAGGGACAGAGAGTGCAGAGAGACATGAGAGGGACAGAGTGCAGAGAGACATGAGGGACAGAGTGGAGAGGACATGAGAGTGCAGAGAGACATGAGAGGGACAGAGAGTGCAGAGAGACATGAGAGGACAGAGAGTGCAGAGAGACATGAGAGGGACAGAGTGGAGAGGGACATGAGAGTGCAGAGAGACATGAGGGGACAGAGAGTGCAGAGAGACATGAGAGGGACAGAGAGTGCAGAGAGACATGAGAGGGACAGAGAGTGCAGAGAGACATGAGAGGGACAGAGAGTGCAGAGAGACATGAGAGGGACAGAGTGGAGAGGGACATGAGAGTGCAGAGAGACATGAGAGGGACAGAGAGTGCAGAGAGACATGAGAGGGACAGAGTGGAGAGGGACAGAGAGTGCAGAGAGACATGAGAGGGACAAGTGCAGAGAGACATGAGAGGGACAGAGTGGAGAGGGACATGAGAGTGCAGAGAGACATGAGAGGGACAGAGAGTGCAGAGAGACATGAGAGGGACAGAGAGTGCAGAGAGACATGAGAGGGACAGAGTGGAGAGGGACATGAGAGTGCAGAGAGACATGAGAGGGACAGAGAGTGCAGAGAGACATGAGAGGGACAGAGAGTGCAGAGAGACATGAGAGGGACAGAGAGTGCAGAGAGACATGAGAGGGACAGAGAGTGCAGAGAGACATGAGAGGGACAGAGTGGAGAGGGACATGAGAGTGCAGAGAGACATGAGAGGGACAGAGAGTGCAGAGAGACATGAGAGGGACAGAGAGTGCAGAGAGACATGAGAGGGACAGAGAGTGCAGAGAGACATGAGAGGGACAGAGAGTGCAGAGAGACATGAGAGGGACAGAGTGGAGAGGGGCAGAGAGTGCAGAGAGACATGAGAGGGACAGAGAGTGCAGTTAGACATGAGAGGGACAGAGAGTGCAGAGAGACATGAGAGGGACAGAGAGTGCAGAGACATGAGAGGGACAAGTGGAGGATGGAGTGAGAGGTAGAATGATGCGGCTCGGGTGGATGGAGTGGAGAGTGAGAGAGAGCGGCTTGAGGGGAGGAGGTGAGGAGAGATGCGGTCTGAGGTGAGGAGGTGTGAGGAGAGAAGCACAGTAATACATACATGGAGACATTGAGTATAGACAGAGAGTATGCAGAGATTACAGATAATTATACAACACAGATAGACACAGTATACAGCATGACAGAGAGTGTAGAGAGACATAGAGAGGGGACAGAGAGTGCAGAGAGACATGAGAGGGACAGAGTGGAGAGGGACATGAGAGTGCAGAGAGACATGAGAGGGACAGAGAGTGCAGAGGGACAGAGAGTGCAGAGAGACATGAGAGGGACAGAGAGTGCAGAGAGACATGAGAGGGACAGAGAGTGCAGAGAGACATGAGAGGGACAGAGAGTGCAGAGGGACAGAGAGTGGAGAGGACATGAGAGGGACAGAGAGAGACATGAGAGGGACAGAGAGTGCAGAGAGACATGAGAGGGACAGAGAGTGCAGAGAGACATGAGAGGGACAGAGTGGAGAGGGACATGAGAGTGCAGAGAGACATGAGAGGGACAGAGAGTGCAGAGAGACATGAGAGGGACAGAGTGGAGAGGACTTGAGAGTGCAGAGAGACATGAGAGGGACAGAGAGTGCAGAGAGACATGAGAGGGACAGAGTGGAGAGGGACATGAGAGTGCAGAGAGACATGAGAGGGACAGAGTGCAGAGAGACATGAGAGGGACAGAGTGGAGAGGGACATGAGAGTGCAGAGAGACATGAGAGGGACAGAGAGTGCAGAGAGACATGAGAGGGACAGAGAGTGCAGAGAGACATGAGAGGGACAGAGTGGAGAGGGACATGAGAGTGCAGAGAGACATGAGAGGGACAGAGAGTGCAGAGAGACATGAGAGGGACAGAGAGTGCAGAGAGAATGAGAGGGACAGAGAGTGCAGAGAGACATGAGAGGGACAGAGAGTGCAGAGAGACATGAGAGGGACAGAGTGGAGAGGGACATGAGAGTGCAGAGAGACATGAGAGGGACAGAGAGTGCAGAGAGACATGGAGGGACAGAGAGTGCAGAGAGACATGAGAGGGACAGAGAGTGCAGAGAGACATGAGAGGGACAGAGAGTGCAGAGAGACATGAGAGTGACAGAGAGTGCAGAGAGACATGAGAGGGACAGAGTGAAGAGGGACATGAGAGTGCAGAGAGACATGAGAGGGACAGAGATGCAGAGAGACATGAGAGGGACAGAGAGTGCAGAGAGACATGAGAGGGACAGAGAGTGCAGAGAGACATGAGAGGGACAAAGTGGAGAGGGACATGAGAGTGCAGAGAGACATGAGAGGGACAGAGAGTGCAGAGAGACATGAGAGGGACAGAGTGGAGAGGGACATGAGAGTGCAGAGGGACAGAGTGGAGAGGGACATGAGAGTGCAGAGGGACAGAGAGTGCAGAGAGACATGAGAGGGACAGAGAGTGCAGAGAGACATGAGAGGGGCAGAGAGACATGAGAGGGACAGAGAGACATGAGAGGGACAGAGAGACATGAGAGGGACAGAGAGTGCAGAGAGACATGAGAGGGACAGAGAGTGCAGAGAGACATGAGAGGGACAGAGAGTGTAGAGAGACATGAGAGGGACAGAGAGTGCAGAGAGACATGAGAGGGACAGAGAGTGCAGAGAGACATGAGAGGGACAGAGAGTGCAGAGAGACATGAGAGGGACAGAGAGTGTAGAGAGACATGAGAGGGACAGAGAGTGCAGAGAGACATGAGAGGGACAGAGTGGAGAGGGACATGAGAGTGCAGAGAGACATGAGAGGGACAGAGAGTGCAGAGAGACATGAGAGGGACAGAGAGTGCAGAGAGACATGAGAGGGACAGAGAGTGCAAGAGAGACATGAGAGGGACAGAGTGGAGAGGGACATGAGAGTGCAGAGGGACAGAGAGTGCAAAGAGAGACATGAGAGGGACAGAGAGTGCAGAGAGACATGAGAGGGACAGAGAGTGCAGAGAGACATGAGAGGGACAGAGAGTGCAGAGAGACATGAGAGGGACAGAGAGTGTAGAGAGACATGAGAGGGACAGAGAGTGCAGAGAGACATGAGAGGGACAGAGAGTGCAGAGAGACATGAGAGGGACAGAGAGTGCAGAGAGACATGAGAGGGGCAGAGAGACATGAGAGGGACAGAGAGTGCAGAGAGACATGAGAGGGACAGAGAGTGCAGAGAGACATGAGAGGGACAGAGAGTGCAGAGAGACATGAGAGGGACAGAGTGGAGAGGGACATGAGAGTGCAGAGAGACATGAGAGGGACAGAGAGTGCAGAGAGACATGAGAGGGACAGAGAGTGCAGAGAGACATGAGAGGGACAGAGAGTGCAGAGAGACATGAGAGGGACAGAGAGTGCAGAGAGACATGAGAGGGACAGAGTGGAGAGGGACATGAGAGTGCAGAGAGACATGAGAGGGACAGAGAGTGCAGAGAGACATGAGAGGGACAGAGAGTGCAGAGAGACATGAGAGGGACAGAGAGTGCAGAGAGACATGAGAGGGACAGAGAGTGCAGAGAGACATGAGAGGGACAGAGTGGAGAGGGACATGAGAGTGCAGAGAGACATGAGAGGGACAGAGAGTGCAGAGAGACATGAGAGGGACAGAGTGGAGAGGGACATGAGAGTGCAGAGAGACATGAGAGGGACAGAGAGTGCAGAGAGACATGAGAGGGACAGAGTGGAGAGGGACATGAGAGTGCAGAGGGACAGAGAGTGCAGAGAGACATGAGAGGGACAGAGAGTGCAGAGAGACATGAGAGGGACAGAGAGTGCAGAGAGACATGAGAGGGACAGAGAGTGCAGAGAGACATGAGAGGGACAGAGAGTGCAGAGAGACATGAGAGGGACAGAGAGTGCAGAGAGACATGAGAGGGACAGAGAGTGCAGAGAGACATGAGAGGGACAGAGAGTGTAGAGAGACATGAGAGGGACAGAGAGTGCAGAGAGACATGAGAGGGACAGAGAGTGCAGAGAGACATGAGAGGGACAGAGAGCAGAGAGACATGAGAGGGACAGAGAGTGCAGAGAGACATGAGAGGGACAGAGAGTGTAGAGAGACATGAGAGGGACAGAGAGTGCAGAGAGACATGAGAGGGACAGAGAGTGCAGAGAGACATGACAGGGACAGAGTGGAGAGGGACATGAGAGTGCAGAGAGACATGAGAGGGACAGAGAGTGCAGAGAGACATGAGAGGGACAGAGAGTGCAGAGAGACATGAGAGGGACAGAGAGTGCAGAGAGACATGAGAGGGACAGAGAGTGTAGAGAGACATGAGAGGGACAGAGAGTGCAGAGAGACATGAGAGGGACAGAGAGTGCAGAGAGACATGAGAGGGACAGAGAGTGCAGAGAGACATGAGAGGGACAGAGAGTGTAGAGAGACATGACAGTTTATGCTCACCTCTCCCCGAGCCCCCGCCGTCTTCTTGCAGGCTCCCGGTGGCTCCCGCAGGCTGCCGGTGTCAGCACAGGTCTGCTACTGCAGTTCAGGACCTGTGGTGATGTCAGAGTCACGTGACACCAGGTTACCATGGAGTAACCTGGTGTCACGTGACTCTGACATCACCACAGGTCCTGGACTGCAGTAAGAAGAGCTCTGCAGACACTCGGAGCCTGCGGCAGCCACCGGAAGCCTGGAGGAAGACGGCAGGAGACGGCGGGGGGCTCGGGGAGAGGTGAGCATATTTTTTTTTTTTTTCAGGGTAGCGCGGCTGCGGCTCGTGATGACGCTGCGCGTCATCACTCGCAGTCGCGCAAAGGAGCTTGGGATTCGGCGACAACGCCCGAATTCCCAACTCCCAATTATATAAGTAGATATCTGTTTTATACTATAATCAAAGTTATTTTCTAATAGACTTGTAATAAAAATTCCCCACCGTTATTTAACTACACTAAGTGCTATTCTATTTTTTTTTCTTCTATCTCCTGTCTGATGAAAATTCGTTTGAGGATTCCAATTTATGTTGGGATACTCAAACAAAGTGTCATAAGGGGGCAGAATCAAAGGCACTGACAACAGCCTCTGTACCCTCCCTAAAACGAAACATCACTGGGATTCTCAAACACATTTTTAACAGTCAGGAACTAGAAGAAAAATATAGAATTACAGTTAGATAGTGCAGTTAGGAAACGGTGGGGAATTTTTAATACAAGTACAGTCATGGCCAAAAGTTTTGAGAATGACACCAAAATTATATTTTCACATGATCTGCTGCCCTCTGGTTTTTATTTGTGTTTGTCTGATGTTTATATCACATACAGAAATATAATTGCAATCATATTATGAGTACCAAAAGGTTATATTGACAGTTAGAATGAGTTAATGCAGCAAGTCAATATTTGCAGTGTTGACCCTATTTCTTCAGGACCTCTGCAATTCTCCCTGGCATGCTCTCTATCAACTTCTGGACCAAATCCTGACTGATAGCCGTCCATTCTTGCATAATCAATGCTTGCATTTTGCCAGAATTTGTTGGTTTTTGTTTGTCCACCCGTCTCTTGATGATTGACCACAAGTTCTCAATGGGATTAAGATCTGGGGAGTTTCCAGGTCATGGACCCAAAATCTCTATGCTTTGTTCCCTGAGCCATTTAGTTATCACCTTTGCTTTATGGCAAGGTGCTCCATCATGCTGGAAAAGGCATTGTTGGGCGCCAAACTGCTCTTGGACGGTTGGGAGAAGTTGCTCTTGGAGGACATTCTGGTACCATTCTTTATTCATGGCTGTGTTTTTAGGCAAGACTGTGAGTGAGCCGATTCCCTTGGCTGAGAAGCAACCCCAACACATAAATGGTTTCAGGATGCTTTACAGTTGGCATGAGACATGACTGGTGGTAGCGCTCACCTCTTCTTCTCCGAATAAGCTGTTTTCCAGATGTCCCAAACAATCAAAAAGGAGATTTATCAGAGAAAATGACTTTACCCCAGTCCTCAGCAGTCCACTCCCTGTACCTTTTGCATAATATCAGTCGGTCCCTGATGTTTTTTCTGGAGAGAAGTGGCTTCTTTGCTGCCCTCCTTGAAACCAGGCCTTGCTCAAAGAGTCTCCGCCTCACAGTGCGTGCAGAAGCACTCACACCAGCCTGCTGCCATTCCTGAGCAAGCTCGGCACTGCTGGTAGTCTGATCCCGCAGCTGAAACAGTTTTAAGATACGGTCCTGGCGCTTGCTGGTCTTTCTTGGGCTCCTGGAGCCTTTTTGACAACAATGGAAGCTCTCTCCTTGAAGTTCTTGATGATGCGATAGATTGTTGACTGAGGTGCAATCTTTGTAGCTGCGATACTCTTGCCTGTTAGGCCATTTTTGTGCAGTGCAATGATGGCTGCACGTGTTTCTTTAGAGATAACCATGGTTAACTGAAGAGAAACAATGATACCAAGCACCAGCCTCCTTTTAAAGTGTCCAGTGGTGTCATTCTTACTTAATCATGACTGATTGTTCGCCAGCCCTGCCCTCATCAACACCCACACCGGTGTTAATGGAACAATCAATAAAACGATGTTAGCTGCTCCTTTTAAGGCAGGACTGCAATGATGTTGAAATGTGTTTTGGGGGTTAAAGTTCATTTTCTAGGCAAATATTGACTTAGCAAGTAATCACTGATCACTCTTTATGACATTCTGGAGTATATGCAAATTGCCTTTAGAAAAACTGAAACAGTAGACTTTGTTCAAATTAATATTTGTATCATTCTCAAAACGTTTGGCCATGACTGTATATTAGAAAACAGTTTAGATTATAGCATCAAATAGATAGGGATTTGAAATTAAATTCACTTTTGTCTTTGGACCACCCCTTTAAATTCTTATTGCTAAATATTTTTTACAGTTTCTTAAAATCTGCTACCCAAGAATAAAACACAAAAATAAACTGCCGGAAATCCCTAACATGCAATGTGAACAGGACCTAACTGAACATAGCGCCATAATTACAAAAAGAGTGCCTCTACTGAAGACACTACGGGAGGACTGTCATAGATGGGCAAAGGGTCACTTCACCTGGTTCGGGAGGTGTGAAATTCTAAAAATGAATGCTCTCCCTCGAGCCCTCTACCTCTTACAGACCATTCCCATCAAGATTCCGGAATCATTTATTAAAGAATTTTCCTCTCTACAAATCAGATTTATATGGGCTGGGAAACTGGCCAGGCTGGCCATATCTATATTGTGCAGACCAAAGTCAAAAGGGGGCCTAGGTCTCCCTGATCTGAAATCTTATTACGTCTCCACGCAACTAGTGAGGGTGGTAGACTGGTGTAAGCACCATTCAATTAAACCTTGGGTATCCATTGAGCAAAGCTTTACTGATGTTCCTCTGAGGGCTCTCCCATGGCTATCCAATGTACCCGACCACGGCTTGAGATCCCATCCCACCATATGGCCTACCTTGCAATGTTGCTCCTCTCAAGAGATTCGCTCCCGAATACTTCCCTACCCGCCGCCCTTGACCCCGTTTATCGGGTCGCCCGACTTCCTCCTTAGAATGACGGACCAGACTTTTCGGACATGGATTGCAGAGGGATATTTTAGAGCAAGACAGTCCTGGATGAGAGTAGAGGACATTAGATCGGGGACAGCGGTTGCTCAACTAGGACCATTTAAGATGCTACAGCTGAGACATTACATGAAATCCCTGCCGGTGGCATGAATATTTCAGGGGCCCACCACTAAATTTGAGAACTTGTGCTTGGAACAAGGATCGCTGGGCCATTCTCTGTTGGTGGTAAAATCCATCTTGGCAAGTACAGAAGACTTTCCCACACCCAAGTTCTTATTTACCTGGGAACGGGAGCTAAACATTCAACTTACCCCTGAACAGAGGGAGGGAATTCTGTCTTTGGCCCATAAGACCGCGTTGAGCTCAAGTCTCCAGGAGTCAAATTATAAGATCCTTACAAGGTGATATAGGGTTCCACAAAGGATCCACATTATGTTTCAGTCTGTCAAGCAGACCTGTTGGAGGTGTGGGAGAGAGGAGGAGACTTTTCTACACGTCTTTTGGACGTGTGAGAAGTTGACCTATTTCTGGGAGGATGTGAAGTCTATTATAAGACGGGTCACTAGGACTGAGCAAGATCTTGGTCCGGAGCTTTTTCTGCTTCAACTTTCATCCTCTCCGGTTTCAACATATAAAGTCTCACTCTTACGTTTTTTCGTGATGGCTGCGAGAGAGTGCATCCCTCAATGCTGGAGGTCCTCCCCACCGAGCATTAGCATGTGAGTGAATAAAATAAATTATCTGATGCAAATGTAGGATAGGACTGCATCTCTAAGAAATAGATATACAGAGTTCTATGGTACCTGGTATCAGTGGTTTGACTTTAAAGCTTCCCCGGAGTATCCCTCTCTTTTGCTGAGCGAGTGAGCAAGCAGCCCCAGGTGTCGGGATTACTCTCCTCCCCCCCTCCTACCTTTTCCTTTCCCATCCAGGTCCTCTTGTACCCTCCCTCCCCTCCCTCCTAGTTTCTCTTTTTTTTCAAAGTTGTTTCTACCTTTTCTTTCTTTTCTATAGCTATTGCTAGGTTACGAGATATTACTAGTCTGGCTGCAGTTTAGGGCATAATGCCCAGTTGTTCTGTTTAGATTTATCTGTTCCCCCTTAAATAAATTACACATAAGGGAATCTACTAGTTGAGTGCATTATGTGGATATCCATATCACAGTATGGTGTAATAATTTTCTTCATCTATGCCGAGATGTGATCCTTGAAGCGTTCCTGGAGTGGAGTGTACAATTGTCGAAGGTCTACAATATGTCACAAATTGATATCTTGATGTCAGCCATTACTTGTACTGAATTTATTGGACATTTGTATAATTGTTGTATGCCGGCATAATTTCTGTTTGTTTTTTTTCCCTTATTGTTAAATAAAAAAAAAAAATATTACAAAAAGAAACAGTTGCACTCTGTAATACTAAGTCATGAAAACATGAATGTGGGAAATGGAACTGAGGAAAAATGAAAATATGAGACACGTTGAGGCGTGTCTCCTCACTGGGACCCTATACTATTGATAAAGCCTCTTTTTGGCCTAAAAATGCCTCCTTTTGCTTGGGCGAGTTGGAACCTGCCAATTGAAGGATAAAAACACCTGACACTAGTAGGAGAGGAGTGCAATAAACAGAATGTCCCCCATACACTTCCTAACATACAATGTGAACAGGTGTTAATGGAATATAACGCAATATTACAAATAGAAACAGTTGCATTCTGTAATACTAAGTCATGAAAACATGAATGTAGGAAATGGAACTGAGGAAACATGAAAAAAATGTAAAAAAAAATGAAAATATGAGCCACTTACCATACACAACTGGCCATCCATATATGCTACCCATGAATATTATCTCCCACAAGAAGCAGTGGTGTTTTATAGAGTAGGGACAGGCCGTGACAGTTGATGAGGGACACGACAATTGTGCCGGAGTCCTCTGAAAAGGCTAATTTCTGATTCTTCACTTTGTTGTCATGTCCCCCCTGATTTTCTGTTCTATCTGCTGTTTTGTATTGTGCCTGTCTGCCTGCTCCTCGGTACTTCGCTGACTGCCTAATTCTGTTATGGTAATCTTATTTACTTTGGCATAATTGCTCATTTGTAACACCAGGACTAAAAAAGTAGCCCTGGCACGCAAACCCTACCATCCCGCATGCCCCTCCCTCCCAATCAGTGAATACTGCTTCACTTTGTCATCTCCCTCACTACGATCTTAAAGGATCATAAGAATGGTGTGGCTGTGTGCATGGCTAACCACAGCTCCATTTACATTGTGCTCTTCAGAGCCCCAGTTCTCGGGACCCTTTGAAGTCCAAGTGATTGGATTCCCGGTGGTAGAAAAAATATCCCCTATCCAGGGTAGTAGTGATATCTTGGGTTCAAATCTGACAAGGGCAACATCTGCATGGCATTTGTGCGGGTTCTCTCAGGGTACTCCAGTTTCCTTCCAGAGTCTAAAAAATGACATTTTCTGCAATATTTTCTGATC
This sequence comes from Allobates femoralis, assembly GCA_033576535.1. NCBI lineage: Eukaryota > Metazoa > Chordata > Amphibia > Anura > Aromobatidae > Allobates > Allobates femoralis. The sequence continues at coordinate 113,938,679 of JARQOC010000003.1, read as the reverse complement.
CTTCAAATGTTTAAATGATTTTCATATAATCAGAAACATCAAACGTGACGATTTTCAGCTCACACTCGGCCTTAATATGATTATTTATAATTTATTCCATCAGAAACACCATACATGTGATGTGTTATGGCTCATACTGAGCCTTTTAATTGCTCATTGTGAGCAAAACGCGTCACATGTATGGTATTTCTGATGGAACAAATTACAAATAACCATTTGAAACGTGAATGTTGATCTTTAAAATTAGTTTCCACTTAGATATCTGGTCTTGCCTGTTCCACCACGTTACGCGGACTGATGAACATATGGCAGAGGGAACCTATATACCCGTTGCTGTCCTTTTGGTAATTCTAGTGCCTAATATTGCATACTTAGGCATTGGCTGAAGCCCAAAATCCCAGACATCCCAGAAGAAGTAGAGACTGAAAACACTGATGATGTAGGACAAAATAGACACACAACAATAGAAAGAAAAAACAAGAGAAAGTTTTGAAGAAAATTACACACAAGGAGATATTTCACAAGTAATGAAAAACTTTAAATGCACAACATGGTACAGCATAGAGGACTTGAGGGGAACACTAGGTGGACTGAAATGCGAATGATAAAATTATCACAGGGTTTGGATGTTTATATGAGCTCATTGCTCTAAAGGTGCAAATAGAGTCTGTGGAGCCTCGGTTAGGAGTCTCAAACACAGGACTAGCCATATATCCCTCCAGGGGAGGACCCAGCCAAGGGGTGGCTCCTTGCAGAGAACACCATAACCACCATATGAAGTGGCCCTTTAAGTCAATATCCAACTCTTTTACAAGTTTACAGATATGACAAGGGAATACCAAGGCCAGGTATCCATCCACATACAGCTGTTTCGGGTGTGTTGCCCCTCATCAGTGTGGAGTAGGATTCTGGCTAGGTGGGAGCAAGGCCTAGTAGACCAAGATTGCAAAGTATTCACTGATCTTGGGGAGACCAGTCCAAGAAAACACTGCGGGCAGCTGGCTAAAGCGCTCAAACACAGTGAATTCCTAGGCACATTGCCCCCTGGGAAATATGAATATGCAAATAGAGTCTGTGGAGCCTCGGTTAGGAGTCTCAAACACAGGACTAGCCATATATCCCTCCAGGGGAGGACCCAGCCAAGGGGTGGCTCCTTGCGGAGAACACCATAACCACCATATGAAGTGGCCCTTTAAGTCAATATCCAACTCTTTTACAAGTTTACAGATATGACAAGGGAATACCAAGGCCAGGTATCCATCCACATACAGCTGTTTCGGGGTGTTGCCCCTCATCAGTGTGGAGTAGGATTCTGGCTAGGTGGGAGCAAGGCCTAGTAGACCAAGATTGCAAAGTATTCACTGATCTCGGGGAGACCAGTCCAAGAAAACACTGCGGGCAGCTGGCTAAAGCGCTCAAACACAGTGAATTCCTAGGCACATTGCCCCTGGGAAATATGAATATGCAAATAGAGTCTGTGGAGCCTCGGTTAGGAGTCTCAAACACAGGACTAGCCATATATCCCTACAGGGGAGGACCCAGCCAAGGGGTGGCTCCTTGCGGAGAACACCATAACCACCATATGAAGTGGCCCTTTAAGTCAATATCCAACTCTTTTACAAGTTTACAGATATGACAAGGGAATACCAAGGCCAGGTATCCATCCAAATACAGCTGTTTCGGGGTGTTGCCCCTCATCAGTGTGGAGTAGGATTCTGGCTAGGTGGGAGCAAGGCCTAGTAGACCAAGATTGCAAAGTATATTCACTGATCTCGGGGAGACCAGTCCAAGAAAACACTGTGGGCAGCTGGCTAAAGCGCTCAAACACAGTGAATTCCTAGGCACATTGCCCCCTGGGAAATATGAATATGCAAATAGAGTCTGTGGAGCCTCGGTTAGGAGTCTCAAACACAGGACTAGCCATATATCCCTCCAGGGGAGGACCCAGCCAAGGGGTGGCTCCTTGCGGAGAACACCATAACCACCATATGAAGTGGCCCTTTAAGTCAATATCCAACTCTTTTACAAGTTTACAGATATGACAAGGGAATACCAAGGCCAGGTATCCATCCACATACAGCTGTTTCGGGGTGTTGCCCCTCATCAGTGTGGAGTAGGATTCTCAAAAATAGAAGACCCCGGCACACAATAGATATATGAAGAAGTTCAATGACACATCAAACGATGATGGAGCGTAACTGAAATTTTATTCTCTCGCAGCTGAGCACAACGTTAAATCATACAGTGTGACGTTTCGGCTAACATAGCCTTCCTCAGACACTGATGGTATACTAGACCAAAAATGAATAAATGACAAATAAAAACATGTCAAAACATTGTATACATATCATTGACAATATTACATAATATACAAGAGAAAGCAGTTGTCTCCAAATGAACATAGGATTATAATAAAGCAAAAAGAGTGAAATAACAGAATCAAAAATACATGGCAAAGCCGAACTTATCGTACCGAAATGCGTGTGTGCTTATATATGAGGCTGCAACATGAATAAAGGAATCAAAATGCAGGAAATCTGTGTGTAGAAACAGACAATTATTAATTCATAATTGTATATGTACATCTAGACATATCTTGTCTCAAGGAGGGGGCCAACCGTGACAGGGGTAACTAGAATACGACTAGGATGTCCAAGTATATAACGAAAATAAATAACGGAGATGGATGTCAAGGGGAAAAAAAGCAAAGGTAAAAAGCTACAGGGAAAAATTAAAACAAACACCAGGCTTACCCAGGGGCACCTGGTAGAAATAGAACCTGTGGTCGCGAGTAGTGGTTGTCAGAGGAACCCAATGGTATATTATAATACTTGTGTAAGTCAGCGACGGGCTCTGTTAATAGTTATGATCATAAAAGAATTTAGTGAGAAGATATAACTGCCTGCAGTGTTTTCTTGGACTGGTCTCCCCGAGATCAGTGAATACTTTGCAATCTTGGTCTACTAGGCCTTGCTCCCACCTAGCCAGAATCCTACTCCACACTGATGAGGGGCAACACCCCGAAACAGCTGTATGTGGATGGATACCTGGCCTTGGTATTCCCTTGTCATAGCTGTAAACTTGTAAAAGAGTTGGATATTGACTTAAAGAGCCACTTCATATGGTGGTTATGGTGTTCTCCGCAAGGAGCCACCCCTTGGCTGGGTCCTCCCCTGGAGGGATATATGGCTAGTCCTGTGTTTGAGACTCCTAACCGAGGCTTCACAGACTCTATTTGCATATTCATATTTCCCAGGGGGCAATGTGCCTAGGAATTCACTGTGTTTGAGCGCTTTAGCCAGCTGCCCGCAGTGTTTTCTTGGACTGGTCTCCCCGAGATCAGTGAATACATTGCTCTAAAGGTTACTCATTATGAAAATGTTGATACAATAAACATATTACCGGACATGATGAGTGGAAAGTGTAACAACAAGGATAGAAGAATATATGTTATATTTGAACTGCATTTGAAAACCAACAAAAGAATGTATTCAACCATTTTGTAAAGGATTGTGAACTCAGCCCAGCAAACCAACCTGCTTGGATCCCTGACGCCTTTTATGATTAATAAGCATGATGCATCGTCATGTGTGATGATGATGTTGTGCCACTGTAACGCCAGTGCTGATGACCTTGCAACAGGGTTGCCAGTGCACTCACCCCTCTTTCTGTCCTGTGGTGTCTATCATGTACCTGCTTTCCTGGGGCTAGCGCATGCTGTACAGGTCACTTAGGGTGTGAGCACTCCCCACCCCTTAAAGGGGTAGTGTGCGCACTCTGTATGTGTCCTTGGCCACTAACAGAGATGCCTGAGAATGGTTTTAGTCAGTTAGTTTTTCATGCTTGCTAGTTGTCAGATCCTGTTACATGTATCCAAAGTCTGTTACCTGTACCTGTGTTTTAGTACCTGCCATCCCTGCCAGTACCTTCTGTACCTGCCTGAACCTGCCATAGCAGTAAGTTCCTACCTGTACCTGTCCATCTGCCAGCCTACCTGTACTACCTGCCTGCCTGTTCCAGCACCCCTGCATTCACCTGAGTCTGTGACTGCACGCCTGATCCCTGGTGTCAGCTGCTATGGTGCCGAGAGTTTCTCTGGAGTGGTTCTGATGGCTTACATGCACCAGCAAGCCTAACCTCACCATTAGACTCTATAGTAAAGAACCGAACACCACTTAGTTATGCCCTTTAAGGTTGAGTCTGGTACGTGGGTCCACACCCACCAGCGTGATAACCACAATGATGATGTTGCATCAGGACTACTATTCAGAAGAGATATCGGCATGTATGAGGAGATTTCAGGACTATTATATGGTCTGCCCAGGATGTTCAACTCGTCCACTTGATCAGGGTTCTACAAATCTTTTTGCACAACTCTGCAGAAGAGTAGAAAAGCTGCAAAACTGTTTCTAGTGATATAGTACTCATTTCTTCTTGGAGGAAACACCATAGGAATCTATTGGGGAAACCATCTTCTGACACTTGTAGAGGGTCTACACTTTAATACTTTCAGCAATAACATATAGTCAATGATTACTTTACCTATGAGCGCCGTTCAGTAGTTTGTAGAGTCTAAGACATCCATTAATGCATTGCTACCTTCTTTTATAGTCGGCCTTTAATGTGCTTCTTTAATTAATATGGGAGTCTACCTATATACTCCGCACTTCAACATCTTACAACAATGTAGAGATATGCTGCACCGCGACATCGTTACGTTTCACAACAATAATGGAATAGATGTTCTCCTTTTAAAGCTTAGAAATTTGGTACTTATGGAAACATTTCATGCACCTTTTGAACTCCTGCTTTTCTTACAGGAAAATAGTGAGGAAGTATTATTGACTAATATAATGATTCCGTGGAAATAATTGGATTATATGTGACCTTGTTATGGGGAATACAATGAAGCTTTTCATAACAAAGTAAAAAGCATTACTGTTCTTAATATCCTTTGAAGGAGCGCACTAAATACACATGCGAAAAATGTGAAAATGTCGCCAACAAAAATTAGAAGGCTTAGCTAAAAAGGAAGGAAAAGAAACAAAAATGTCAACCTATGTTCTCCACGTAATAGCAGGAAGAATATAAGCACAACATTTTATTTAGTTTTTTTTTATTGTTTGCATACATATTTATTTTCTGTTTAGAAAGGAGTGAAAAAGTGGCACTCACCAGGAGAAGGTGGAAGTCTTCTTCATTGTGGCTCACCGATTACATGAAGTGCAAGGAGGAGAGGGGAAGGAGCGGATGACGGCAAACTGTTTCGTGCCGGGTGGCGCTGAGCAGGCTGGTGATGTCTTAAATGTCACCGCTCACCTTTAGGTGTGTTTAATGAAAAACCTAAAACGATTGTGGCACAAAAAGACCATAAAGTTAATATAGAACATAGAGAACTAGTCTGTCTTCATCAGGTAGTGTGACATCACCTGATAAAGACAGACTAGTTCTGTCGAAACGCGTTGTGTAGCTGTAGAGGGGACCAAATAAAGGTCACATTGTGGAGCTGTAGAGGGGACCAAATAAAGGTTTGCCAACCATTAATCAATTTGTGCCTTGTATATGTCCCAAGTGCTTCCATCAGACTGCTGGAATATTTTTCTATATGATTCATTTTCCTCACTGAGGGAGTAGTGGCAGGAGCAGCTCTGGGAATATTCAATCGGGCCTTGAGGACATGGCGTCGCCTGGCAACGAACTACAACGCCGAAGGACCTGCGGTGACATGTATCTGGCCAGTTGCACCACATGATCGGACGCAGAAGCAAGTTGGGAGCGGTGGCTCCGTGGAACTGAGCGACGAATATGGTCTCCAACAATACATTACAACAAGCCCATTTACCGGGTTGTACACGGGTGCACAACCCCACCAGGTTAGTGGCCCCCCAGCCCCAGCCACAAAATTGGTAATTGATCCTACACATTGCGCCCATGTTTCTTTTCTAAAATAGAACATAGAACATAAACATGTGCAACGAATAGCTTCCTATTCAGATTTTTTAGAAAATTCGCTAATTGAAGTTTTTACATAAAGCCACAATGGCTGATCTACCTGAATTGTAAATTATAGGCAAAGCACACAATCATAAAACAATCGACAGACCCAATGATCCAAACAATATATATAAAAAAAGCTGGATCAAAAAATGCTGCCATATCATTACAATCATCCAGATCCTCTCCATTTGGTGATGGGGAGATTTTCTCTAGACCGATAAATTGTAATACTTCTGGATTACCAGCATAGCAAGATCTGACATGCTGGATCAATCTTGGAGACCCATTTTCTATGTAATTGAATTGAAATCTTCACGGAACCGCACATACAAAGGTCTCATTGTTTTGCCTATATAGTAGCAATGGCAAGGATATGTGCATCGGTCACAAGGGCGAGGGTACTCAACCATCCGGGGTCAGTCTGATGGATGTCATGGTGGCAGTTCCGGAAGTCGTGGCCCTGACTGAGAATATATAAGGCGGGAAGATATTTACAAGGGGAGTACAGTTTTTTTGTGATGCCATCTGTGGTCATGGATGACCAGCACTGCTGGTAGTTGCCCCAGGGAATAGGTGATATGGCAGCTTAATGGAACACTTCCCACAGACAGAGTGAGCCCCTGGAGGATAGTTTGTGGTGATAAGATAGATGATGGTGGTTATTGTGGTTGGTGCAGGAGAGCACAGGAAGGGATGGACAGACACAAGGGTTGCAGTTCTTACCAATTGCTTAGGGTGCTTTCACACTACGATTTTTGCATTTCCGATGCTGTCCGAAAAAAATCGGACAGCATTGGACCGATTTTCGGATCCCATGCATCCCTATGGGGATCGGACCGAATCGGATGTGCACTAAATGCCATCCGATTTGGTCCAATCCGATTCTGTCCGATTTTATTATCGGTGCAAAAATCGGAGCCTGCACCGATTTTTGCACCGATAATAAAATCTGACAGACTCGGATCGGACCAAATCGGATGGCATTTAGTGCACATCCGATCCGACCCGATCCCTATAACATGGGGCCCTTTGGAGAAGGGTCCGAGGAAACATCTGATGTCTCCTCGGACCCTATTTTAGTGTACTGAGCATGCTCAGTACACTAAAATAGCTCCTGAAAGTGAAACAAAGGGTTAAAAAAATAAAGAAAATCTATACTCACCTGTCCACGAGGCCCCCGGCGTCTCCGGTGTCTCCAGGTGTCTTCCGGTATCTTGTTGTTCTGTATTCTGTGCTGCCAGGACCTGCCGTGATGTCACAATCACATGACTGCCTGCTATTGGTTACTGGCAGTCATGTGATTGTGACATCACGAGAGGTCCTAGCAGCACAGAATACAGAACAGCAAGATACCGGGAGACGCGCGGGACCGTGCAGGAGTCGTGGACAGGTGAGAAAAGATTGGAGAGGGGGAGGACACATGGGGGAACCGGGGGCCAAGAGGGGAGGACCGGGGGTGCAGAGAGGAGGACCGGGGGTGCAGAGAGGAGGACCGGGGGTGCAGAGAGAAGGACCGGGGGTGCAGAGAGAAGGACCGGGGGTGCAGAGAGGAGGACCAGGGGTGCAGAGAGGAGGACCGGGGGCCAAGAGGGGAGGACCGGGGGTGCAGAGAGGAGGACCGGGGGCCAAGAGGAGAGGACCGGGGGAGAGACAGTGACAGCTAGGGAGCGATCTGACAGGAGGGCGGGCATCCTATTTTCTGTCGGAATCGGATGCCTATTTGGCATCCGATTCCAGGCATCAGAGGAATCCGATGCTGTCCGATTTATATCGGACAGCATCGGATTTTAAAAAATCGTAATGTGAAAGTAGCCTTACTTGCAGTTTAAGTTCATTTACAACCAAGCCAGGGTGCTATGTCTCCAAGATTGCAGCATTGCCAGCTCACAGGTAGTCCGAGTTCACTTCACTGAGACACCAGGTGTATGCCTTTCCGTGTTATCTTCTTTCTGTCTACGTTGAGTCTTCTTATTCTTCCCTGCGTCTTCCTGCTACTATTCCCGAAGCAGGCGACTGCCGGCCCTTCTGAGCGATGGCCTGGCACATCCTCTTTACCCTCTATAGTTACTGTACTTGGGAGAGTCAACAGTGGTGGCCCCTGCACATGCAGTTCAGTGGACCACAGTTTCTTGACTTGGTCTTGCAGATCCAAACCAAATTGGAGCGAGCACCCCTGTGCAGCTCATTCCTCTACCTGACCTGGACAGCCAGCTGTAAATGGGACGGTCCTCAGGGTTGGGGATTAGCAGCTGACCCGAGCATGGTCCTGCTCTCACCCCTTGCCCGGCTTCCAGAACACCATTTTTCTCTGTCCTCTTCTCCTCACCTCTCTACTCGCTAACTTCCTTTCCCCACCCCCTAAACCTACTCTTCCTTCCAGCCAGCAGATGTGGTCTGCTCTATCAGCAAGCCTCTTCCACCCAGCATCTCCCTGGCCTGGAGTTTGGATGAGTGTGAGTGTGTGGTGGTGTGTCTCAGTAAGGTTTACCCTTCTTACCTGCGGGCATGGCACTACACATTTTGGATAGGTGCAGTACCACTGTGGCAACCAAACTGCAGGGGCGCCACACATATGATGGCGTAAACTATATATTTAGTTTTTTTACTGGTTTATTTATGTTATGAAACATGCATAATGGACAATTTTTGCATCTGAAATTACCTTTCAAGCCTTCTTTTTCCAGACTTTTTTTCTTGCTTTTAACCTGTTTTCTTACTAAGCGGTCTTTTAATTTTTTTATAGTGTCTATAAGTCACAAGAGGGGGACTGACTCCACACTCCTGTATTATTTTATCCTTTTCGATAGTATGCCAATATTTTTGGATGGCAGATTTTATGGTGTTTTGCAGAAAACTAAAACGAAAATTTAAAAGGAAGCATTTAAGTTTTGATTTTTCAACAGGTTTTTTTTAATACAAGGATTATTGTTTAGAGTTTTTTCTTTTGCTTCCTCCACAATTCTAACAGGACAGCCTCTATGCAAAAAATCCCTTTTCAGCTCATCGGCCTGGATATTAAGAATTTCGCTGTTAATATTGATCCTCTTAAGCCATAAAAATTGGCTGTATGGTAGGGAGCGCTTTGTATAGAAGGCATGTGCGCTATTGAAATGGAGAAAGGCGTTTGCGGCAGAAGGTTTTTTGTGTACTGACCTTTGTATCTCTCCATCAATGATCTGGAGATTTACGTACAGAAAATCAATCAATTTTCCACCAAAAATAGACGTAAATGTCATGTTGAATTTGTTTTGGGTGTTCAGAAACTGTACAAAGTTATTAAAGTCTTCTTCTGAGCCCTCCCATACCATGAATATATCATCCATGCAATGGATGTAATTTTTATATTCCTTAAGGCCACTTTACACACACACATATCTGTGTCTAACTTCTGAACAGATCTCTGGTTGCAGTGAAATCATGGACACATTGTTCCATTTTGTAGCTGTGTACAAATGGAGCAATGTGTCCATGATTTCACTGCAACCAGAGATCTGTTCAGAAGTTGGACACAGATATCTGTGTGTGTAAAGTGGCCTTTAGGAAAGGATTGGATAGATTGTAAATAGTTCCATCCTTGAACACTGCCAGAAAAATAATAACAAGTGTACAAGCTACAGGGGTACTGATCGCGGTACCCACGCATTGAAGATGCCATGTATCTAAAAATTTAAAGGCATTGTGTTCGAGAATAAGATAAAGCTTTCCCTATAAAGTTTAAAAGAGAGGGATCTTTTCCTAATTTGCTCAAGATCTTTTTTACAGAACTTACAACCAGATCTTGTGGGATACGAGTATACAGACTTTCAATGTCAATTGACACAAGACAGAAAGTGCCATGCCAGACTATGGAATCTCACAATCTTACGAAATCAGATGTATCTTTAAGGGCCACGTCACACACACAGATAATTGTGCAGATATTGTTTGCAAATCTCTGGTTGCAGTGAAATCATGGACAGATTGTCCCATTTTGTGGCCATATATAAATGAACAATTTGTCCATGATTTCACTGCAACCAGAGATCTGTGAACAATATCTGCACAATTATCTGTGTGTGTGACGTGGGCCTAACATAGACTGTAATACTTTTTAAAAGAGGACGCAGCAACCAATCTAAATATTTCGAGAATAGTTCAGTGAGAGTGTGGAGCCCACTGGGACGGGGTACTCGGTATCGGACTGGGGTATCACGGGGGTTATCACGGCGGTCTTGGTCTGGACCGTGTCCCAAGCCCACAAGTAAAGGTTGGGGGTTATTTACAGGAAAGATAGTCGTGAAGCCACCCATGGTATGTGCAAATCTATACCCATGGTATGTGGTCAGGGTGACCACCGCTGCTGCTGAACCTCCGGGGATGGTGGATGGCAGCCTGTGATGTGACAGCTCTCCACAGGCAGAGCCTGGTCCCCGCGGCAGTAGTGATGAAAACAGTTTGTGAGGGAGAACAGGGTTTGCAAGGATTTCACAGACTCACGGTTTTATAGTTTTCTAAGTCTTTTACTGAAGATGGTACATCAGCTGAGTACTGTCCACGGTGTCTGTGCAGGGGCCGGGTTGCTCCCATCCTGGCCGGGTCCTTTGGCTCCCTGTTTCCGCGCTGTGTGTGTGCAGAGCCCACTGGAACGGGGTACTCGGTACCGGACCGGGTTGCTGCTGAGGGATGTCACAGAGCTCCTGGTCCGGACCGTGTCCCGGGTTCACACAAGTAAAAGGGAATATATACAGGGGATAAAGTTTGTCGTGATGCCACCCACTGTTTGTGGTCAGTAATGGGACTACTGCAGCAGCGCTTCTCTGTCAAGAGGATGGATGGGGTGCAGCCAGATGGATGAGCCCGCTGCGGGTCGGGCTGCTCCTGACAGGATAAAAGGTAATTGTAAGCAGTTCAGGGTACCTGGAATCAAACACGGACACACAGGCAGGGTTCACCGAGTTTACTTGTCAGCTCTTCCAAGTCAAACAGCAGTTCTTAGTACAGTTCAATTCTTAACACAAGTTACAGTCACTTTGCTCCCGTTTTGCTAAACCCACTGCAGCCAGGTTGTCTCTCCCTGAGACCCCTCACTCCTTCTAGTGTCCTTTCAGGCTGTGGTTTCTCTCTCTTTAAAGTGTCTCCGGACAGAACAGCGGCAGCTCGGACCCCTGTGGGTTCTTGTAGTTGCTACTGTGCTTCCTATCCTTGGTGTGGGAACTCCAACTTGGAATTGAAGCTCCCCGTCGGTGAATCTGGGAATACCGGGTGAATCTTCGGTCCCCTTCAGAGCCGATATTCTGCTGTATGCCTAGCTTACAATAGCCCTCTCCTGCAAGGCACTATCAGGCTCCTTCTAACCCGAGTGACTCCAGCTTCAATAGGGAAGACTACTCCGCCTGTAGTTGGTCGGTGCTGCCAAGTTCCTCGGACCCAGTGCTGCTGGTCTGGTCTCTGTCCTCACACTCCCCTGGGATGCTGGCTATAAACGAGCTTTCTCTCCATGGTTTCTCTGACGCTGTGGATTCTGCATCTCCATCTAGCCCAATCCCACCAGAACGTGTGTCTTTTCCTTCTGGTCTTTACAGCTCGGCTCACTCTGGCCTACTGTGTCTTTACAGCTCAGCCTACATCGGCCTACTAACTCCTTCCTCTCCCTCTTCCTCTATTTGTACCTTCTGTCACCTGACCTACATGCTTTCCAACCACTGTCCTCTAAACCCACCACCCCTTGCCCGCCTAGAGTTCCGGGCTCCAGGTTGGGTGCTGCCTCCTAGTGGTGTGTGGGATGTCTGTGAGGGTGTTTAGTACATAAACCGTCTTTCCTCCTACCTGGCTTCAGTCCCCTATGTGGCCACCCTGGTCGCAGGGGCGCTACATTCCCCCGGAGTTAAATCGGCGTGTCCCCACGCCGTCCGGCATGAATCCCCCTGAAAACATTTTTATTACATGTAGACATAACATTAATCAGCATTTTTCTTCCATTTAAGGAGGAACAGTTCTTTTAACGTTGCATTAAGTTAACTATATACATTAGTCCACGGGTGTATCTGCTTAGGAGGCCTGGATTCGCTACACCACCCCCAGGCACTTGCTTTTCCTAACTTAGTGTGCATGGGGGTTAATCCAGTTCCTCCACCCTTCTAGGCCCTCTACTGGGTCAAGTGCTAAAACACATTTAAATATTCACATTATTCTCTAAACATCACTTTTCCTGTAAAAGTATAAAATCTAGCAAAAGGCACATCACTTTCTAGTAAAAGTATAAAAGTCTTTCTCAAAAATGCAAAACGGTCTTTTGCATTGCAGACGTTGCCAGGGAGAAGCAATCAAAAGCGGCATTTGCAATGCAGAAGTACAGCCGGCGCCGGCTAGATGACAGGACACTGGTGTGTCTGGGGCCGCATCAACTAACCTCACGGGCCGCATGCGGCCCACTGGCCGCGTGTTTGAGACCCCTGGTTTAAGTCCTGTACTTTTATATTTATTGATGCCACGATTCCAAAAATGCTTACGGTATTTTTTTATTTATTTTCTTATTTTAATATTTTTAATCTTCAGCAGACCCTCCTCAGCTACTGACAACCCCTCAGTACGCCATAATCACACAGTAAGGGAGTGATCCAAGCTGCATGGGCAATTGTATCATTTAAATGCCGAAGTCATTGATTGCACTAATATGTATTTTTTATGTGGTGTTTGGTCTTTAGTGACCACTACAATAAACTGTAGCATTTTTCTTTAAAAAGGTTTTTGTAGGATAACCGCTTTTTTATCTGCAGTAATCAGCATACCACAAATTTCTTGGAGCTAAAGTAAAAACACCCCCTTTATATTCAAGAGACTTCCAGCACCAAAACATGACCTTCCCATCTATTTCTATCTATGAAACATTTCTACCATGCCTTAACCTTCCTAGCGGTATTCCCTAGCCTGACTCGGGGTTAACATTCACTGCCAGAAGCGGTAACCCCGAGTCAAGCTCGGGCTTACCCGCGGTCGCGGCAGATGCGGTGAAAAAAACGCATCTGCCGCACTTGCCGCATAGCCGCCGCACTTGCGGCGCGGTTGCGGTAATCGCCATAGTAAGTATAGGGGGACTTGCGGCAGATGCGGCAAGTGCGGTTTTGCACTTGCGGCAGGTGCGGCCGCGAAAAAAACGCACTTGCCGCATCTGCCGCAAGTCCCCCTATACTTACTATGGCGATTACCGCAACCGCGCCGCAACCGCGCCGCAAGTGCGGCGGCTATGCGGCAAGTGCGGCAGATGCGTTTTTTTCACCGCATCTGCCGCGACCGCGGGTAAGCCCGCTTTTAGCACAAAATTCCTGACCTAATCATACCGCCAGGGAGGTTACAGTGATTGTCCAGGATTTTATTTTTCCTTTTCCCTATATGCCTAAAACTGAACAAGCAGGGGGTTGCTAACAGAGGCAACTACCTGCCTGTTGTAGCCAGGGCCAGCACAGAGGAGTCACTGACCGCTCCTGCTCGCGATCCAGTTCCTTCACATCAGCAGAGAAGCTTTACTTCTTCTGGGCTACTCTGTCAATGGGGTATGACTTCTGGTGTCAAGTTGCTTGACAGCAGGCTTCCCACACTTAGGCAGCGGAGAATTGGCTATTGGTCAGCATCACGTCATCAGTCACATCCCACCAATAGAACTGTGTGAAAAAAAGGCACCAATCTGTCAACAGAATATCTGCAGAATCCGCTGGATCGTTGGCAGGAGCGATCTGTGACCACTCTCTGCCAACAGAGAATGGCACTGGGCTATATTAGACAAGTATTTAGCTAATAACCTCCTATTAGTGCTTAGGCACATAGTAAAAAAAAAGTACTGGATTACCTCTTTAATGTTAAAATGTTGTATCTCTGAAAAAAAAAATAATTATTCTCATGTTGCAAAGAAAATTCATCTATAAGAATAAATCAATATTATCTGCTGTTTCAAAAGAAGAAGCGAGCTGACAGACAGTTTAGGATTTATAATGAAACAATATCAATATGTACCTCCTGGAGAAACTACAAAGACTCCAGGGGAAGAGACGCAATGTTCTTCAATCAATCTTGCTTCCAGGTAGAATCTTTTTCATGCGAACATGGAAATGTCTGAATGTATCCAGTTTTCTTACAGTTTGCAATTTTACTGTACATGAGTATCTAAAAGATGAGAGAGCATCGAAAAGGCATTGAATTAGATATTTTTACAGGATCGCAACATGAACAAGTGTTCTTTGAAGCGATGAAAACGGAAATATCCCACATCTTATTGCAGAGCACAGTGAATTTACTGGCAGGAATTCTATCAAATAAATTATCATGCATAAAGATTATCTAGACAAGTAGTAATAGATATACTGTATGTAGACTAGGGCATGTAGTGGAAATGCTAAAAATAATAAAAGAAAATACAAGAATCTGCTTAAATGGAACCTGTCAATATAAAAATGGCATTTAACTGCAGGAACAGTGTTAATCTAAAAGCAAATACCATGTCTAATTGACAGAGTGGCTACAGTGAGAAAATTATCATTTTTTTCTCCCTGCAGCCACATGCTTATAAGTCATCAGTAAACTCCCTCTACTGACTTGAACGGACAGCCTGCTCTGCACACACGCTGTACATACAATCTACAGAGCATGATGCCAGGGAAGGCGTAGAGACAGTTATAGTAGATCGCTCAAAGTACAGTGAAAAGTGACTGATTCCTGTTCCTGAAGTCAAACCCGATGACTAGAAGTGAGCAGCTGCAGGGAGAAAACACTTTTGTGAAATTATGTAAAATTATGCAAAATAGTATGTGCCTGTAGATTACTACTATGTCTTCAGGTAAGTACCCTTTTTTCTTTATTTTTTTTTTATTACTGACAAATTCCCATAAAGATATTTACAGTATACTGTATGTAATGCATTCATATACCCAAAATTCTCAAAATGGCACAAATGTTTGAGAGTCACTGTAAGTCTCTAAGTTTCTGGGCCACTACACAGTCACAGCAAATCTTTTGGGTTAGAACTATAGATAAATGTATCATGAGATTGAGATTGCGATGTTGCATTGCTAATCTAATGACTTCCCATGGCGGCATATTGTCACCTGCGAAATACAGTGATTGTGACAGACTCACAAAAGTTTACAAATTTCTGACGCTGCTCAAATGTCTCACGCAATTCACATTAGTGAAAGGTGCATGTGAATGTAACCTTTGCATAGCTTTGTTTTTGCAGCTTTAAAATAATCAGCTATCAGCAAATTGCAGGTAAATTACGCAAAGGTGTTTGTTTCAGATTTCAGTCCTGTGGCACGTTGATCTGTAACCTCAGCTGGATGACTCAAGTCAGAGGTAAAACCTCCTCTGAAGTGCGAGAGAATGGCAGGTAAATCGCATGTTCTACTATGATAAACACACCATTCCATAAAAATACAGACACAAATTTGGGGTAGAAACTGATCATACAAATTTGGAAGAGATATTCTGTATACTTCCTCCAGTATTTTCTTTTCTTTGGGCTAACTACATACTTTAAACTGTTATGCTGAAGGGCGTGGAGATGTAAAGTGGTAGATGAATACTCGCATAGAGCAGCTCAGCACTCAGGCTGAGGGCCATAATAGGGAACAGGTGTACTGTTTTTTTAAGTGTATGCAGGATGCATCCTAAAACCATTCCCAGGAGACCTGCCAAGAATATGCAGGTTCCTGGGAGAGAAGAAAGCAGACGGCTGCATGGAACCACTGGCAAGGTGAGCAGAACTAGCGGATACCAATCTCCCTGCATAGCAGAGAACTGCCCCGCAGCAGGAACAAAGCAGGTGAGGCAAATAGAACCTCAGGATGGGCATCAGTCTCCCTGTCCATGAGAGACCGTCTCATGATCGAAGGCATGACATATACAGTGTAAGCAGAGTCATATGAGGGGAAAACACATCTAAGTGTTGCTGCATTACGATAATTATCCCTTTAAAATCATGCCCCAAAGACAGCACCCCCACACAGTAACATTGTTCACCATTGCATCCCAAGTATATACTATAGAAAGCAATATCGTCCCACTTTTTAGCCCTTAGAAAGTAATAATGTAATGCTACAAGTTCTTAGAGCTGACCATTAAGGTGGGGCGTGCAGAACTAACCGCCCAGGGAATGATAATTGTTGCTGTAGACCGACGAGAATGTAACCCAATGATTACTCTAGGCACTAATGTCATTGAGAATTCTCTAGGAGAAATTATTGCTTTATTACAACTGGTTCCCAAAACTGCCAACACCGGGCAGCAGAGAGTCCTGCATAAAGAGTTAAAGGCCCTGATGCACAGGCAGCAGGTGGAGCTGTCTGGTGGAGAAGTTGGCAGTTTGAGAGTAAGTGACTCGGTCCCCATTGCAATACTCCCGAAAAGTGAAATGTTGATTTGGTGTAGGGCAGCAATAGGCCTTAGGGGTCAAGACGATCAGGCCCTGGTAGAGCCCGTGTACTCAGATAGTAGGCTCAGTGTCCTAACAGCCAGAGGGGTAGTCGATGTCTCCAAGGGGAGGGTACCTGTATTTATCTTATACTGTGGAGAAAAAGAGGTCCAACTACCTCGGTATGCTACTGTGGTGCCCCTGCGACAGGGAGGCCACAGGGTGAACTGCAGCTAGGCAAGGTAAGATGGTCAACTCGCAAAACACCCACACACAGACACACTCTGACCCTAAGCCAATCACTCTATGTCAGGCAAGGGGTGGCAGGAGGTTAGAGACGTGTGGGTGGGAAGTAGAAAAGACCACGGACAAGTGGGTGGAGAAAAAGTAGTGAAACACTGGAACACTAAGTTGGGCGAGACAATCGATCGAGGATTCCCTTGAGGTAGCATGCCCATGAGGTAGAGCAACAGCCAATCTCCCAGATATTCCCTGGAGGTTGTTTGCCCAGGAGGGAGCTTGCCCTGGAGGGTGGAAAATGGAATGAATCCCAAGCTGATACACCATAAAACGAAAACCGGAGAGACTGAAGGAGCCAGGTGAGCCCAACCAATACGGGTCACTGGTGGCTAGGCCAGGACAGCCAGAAAGCCGACTCTGTAGACATGACTGGGGAAACTACATGACACTAACTACAAGACATCCCGGCGGGGTGCAGGGACTCTATGACCCGTGACCTAACTACCACTACAGAGTAGGATAAAGCCATCGTACTAGGGCTAGTAACCCGAGAAGGGGAACTACTCACTACAAAGCCCGTGATGGCCGGACCATACCCGTAAGTGAGGACAGGTACAGAACTAAAGGCCTGAATGGTACCTTGAGGGGAGTGTCACAGAGGAACCGTCTAATTTGCAGTGAGAACCCGGGCACAGAGCTGTTGTGAGAGCCGGTCCACAAAGGGTGTACAGACCTGTGACTGTTGTAAAAGTGTCGCTGAGCCGCAAGTAAGGTACCCAGTCAGCTCAAAAGTGTGTGAGACTGTAATTTCATGAACGGTAGTAGGGCCTCCAACTGCGGGGCCGAAGACTGACTGATCCTGCATGCTGGCAGAGGAAGAGACAAGTGCAGCACCCAGAGCCCACAACCCCCCATCACACCTGCCCTGGGGACAACCAGCCCTACCCGTGGAGGGCTCACCATCTGGACTGCCCCTCATCATCATCCCCAGCAGGAATACGGCAGCAGTGGTCCACGCTGACCAAACACCACGGGTGGCGTCCCATAAACTGTTACCCTTTTTATTGCCGCACCTAGGACAACAGGATCGGGCCACGGCACCCTGACATCCCAGAGACAGTGCAGCCCAGTCTCGAGTACCCTGGTCCTTGGGGTGCGATACTACCATTGCTAAGTTGTTCACTGTCAGTAACAACGCCATCATGGTAGTGGAACCTTTGAATCCATCCGACCAGGAGGAGGACAACGGCTCCAAGGGGCAGCTGGAGGACTGCTGTCAGAAACTACACGCAGGCACTGACTCCACCCCTTCGCACCAAACGCATGGAGTTTACCGGGTAGTTCAAGAATATGAACAGGTCTTTAGTAAACATTCTTTAGACTTTGGGCAGTTAAAAGGGGTACAACATCACATCCCCACTGGAGATCATCCGCCCATTGAAAAGATGTCCTAGCCTGAACCACCAGCTCACTATCAATGTGCTAAAGAGATGTTATGGGAAATGAAGGAGGCTGGGGTGATCAGAGATAGTTGTAGCCCCTGGGCAGTTCCACGAGTCCTAGTAAAGAAAAAGATGGTACAATGAGAACGTGTTGACTACAGGCAGATTAATCGCATTACACATAAGGATGCTTACCTGTTACCCTGAATTGAAGAGTCATTAGCTGCACTGAGAACTGATAACTATATTTCCACCTAAGATCTCACCAGTGGGTATTGGCAGGCTCCCGTGGCAGAGGCAGACAGAGAAAAGACCACATTCATGACACCAATGGGTCTCTGTGAGTTTAACTGGATGCTGTTTGGACTCGGCAATGCAATGGGAACATTTCAGAGGTGGACGGAGTGTTGCCTAGGGCATAGAAACTTTGAAACCGTGTTACGGTACCTGGATGATGTAATCATCTACTTGAAGACGTACGAAGACCATTTGAAGCACCTGGCTGAAGTATTTGGGGCATTATCCAAGTTTGGCATGAAAGTGAAGCCGTCCAAGTGCCACTTACTGAAGACCATGGTACAGTGCCTAGGACATGTGGTCAGCTCTGAAGGTGTGGGGACCAGACCCTGATAAAGTCACCGTAATCAGGGACTGGCCGAGGTCCACTACCATCAAAGAAGTACGACAGTTCCTGGAACCGGTAGGCTAGTACCAGAGGTTTATCAAGGGCTTCACAAACATAGCAGCGCCTTTCCAAGACCTCCTGATAGGCCAGTCCATGAAGGCTAAGAACCCAAGTCCTCTGTTTGCAGAGTAGAAGACTCCTTCAGCCTGTTGAAGTGGGCCCTTACGGGGGGCGAGATCTTGGCCCATCCTGACCATGGCCAACCGTTTGTGCTTTACACAGATACAAGCAACGTGGGATTGGGAGCTGTGTTATCCCAGGTGCAGAGAGGCAAGGAGAGAGTGATTGCCTATGACAGCAGAAAGCTCTGTCCTACAGATAGGATCCCTGACAACTATAGCTCATTCAAGCTAGAGGTCCTTGCCATAATCTGTGCTGCAACAGAATGCTTTAAACACTATCTGGATTTAGCGAATTTTACCATCTATAAGGACAATAATCCGCTGACCCATCTAGAAACCGTGAAGTTAGGTGCACTGGAACAGAGATCGATGGCCTGGTTGTCCAATTACAACTTTACCATCCAGTACCGGGCAGGGCGTAAGAACGCCAATGCTAATGCGCTGTCAAGGATGCTCAACTTGCTGGATGTGGGAACAGACCTGAAGGAACTGGAATTGATAGAGCTACTGGCTTTTCACCACGGCAGTGCGTCTCAGTGTTCCCATGATGTGAGAGACAAGCGGCCTGTCATGCAACATTCAACCCGTAACGTTCAAACCGTTACCCCACCACGGTTGGGCAGAGATGTAAGATAGCGACCCAGCCATCTGCGTAGTCAAGGAGTTGTTGAAGCAAGCCGACTCACGCCCTGGTCCAGATGCTCCACAAGAAGCACAACAGTTGTGGAAAGAGAGCAACAGAAAGAACTCCTCTTAATATGCAAAAGTGAAAATTCTTTATTTAATATACAAAAAACCAAACAGGGAGGCGTTTCCACCAGCAGAATTGGATTTAAAAGCAGTAATTTACATGCACATGGGTAAAATCCACTTATTACATGCACATTCATCGATATAAACCCAGGTAACTAACCAACATATATCTTAACCATTGTCATATGTGATATATATTTCAATACATTCTAGTGTCAGGTAATGGTATAAAGATAAATATACCTGTAATATAAGATGGTTATAGAAGATTTAGGCTATCGTGCAGGAGTATCAGCACCAACTATAGTCTGGAACATTTGTATTACATGGTCATGTGTATATATGTAAGGTAATATAGCACTGACAATTATATCATTGTTTCTTATGATTGTTTAAACATGAACTTTGTATTGTGAAGCGCTGCGGAATATGTTGGCGCTATATAAATAAAAATTATTATTATTATTATTAAATCAGGCACATAGGTCTAGGCTACTTTTAACCTTAACCATGCAATACATAAAATTGCTACACACAATTGTTTTTCCTATAATGGGTCCATACACCGCAGGGTAATTACACCATGCCAGGAACCATACTGGGAATCCTAATGATTAGTACACAGACTCCACAAGTGTCCTACCTATAATCTACCGGATGACCCGTCCGTTGCCAGTAACAAACACATATACAATGTAAGTTAAACATGACAGTGAACCGCCGAGTTCGCATCAAACTGCAATTAATTATCTGTTTGGATTGCTGCAGTTAAGTCTCGTGGTCCGGATGACTGTGCGCCCTTATGCGCATTTCGGTTCCACCTTCTTCAGGGGCATGAAGTTGTGAAAAGAGGAGAGCAAGTTATTCATCTATGCGGGTAAGCTGTGTAGGCGGCACATTAATACACAAACCCATGAACTCGTTTGGCAGATAGTGGTACTGAAGACAGATGTCCAGATGGTCCTAGAAGCATACCACGATGAGGCAGGGCACTTCGTGTAGAAGAAGCTGGAGGTTCTGAAAGATTCTACTGGGTTGGCATGAGGAAGGCCATCAAGAACTGGTGCAAAGACTATGGCATGTGCGACCTATGAAGGAAGGGTCGTGACAGTCAGAGAGTTCCTCTACAGCCTATTGTCACCAGGCAACCACTTGAACTCGTATCCTTGGACCATGTGAAGCTGACGCCGAGCTGGTCAGGCTACATCTACGCCCTCACCATTGTAGATCACTATTTCTTTTTTCTTGGTAGTAGTGCCAGTGAAAGACTTAACAGCGAGGACAGCGGATAGAGCCTTTCAAGCCCATTTCTGTAGAGCCCATGGCTATCCTGAACAGGTTATTACAGCTCAAGATCCAGCATTCAAAGCAGAGGTGTTCCAGGAGTTTTGCAACTTGTACTGCTGCAAGAAAATAAGGACGATGCCGTACCACCCACAGACCAATTGCGTATGCGAAAAGACGAATCAAGTAGTGATAGATCTGTTGAAGACACTGCCACTGGAAGAAATAAGTATGTGGCCAGAGATGTTCCCAGACTTGGTGGACATATAGAATCATATTCCTGTGAATTCCACCAACTGTACTCCTGTCTACCTGATGAGGGCAAGACCTGGCAAGCTATCTATTGACCTAGACATGGGAGTCCTGACACCTGAGACAAACTCACCAGATGCAGATTGGGATACAGAACGCCAACAGAGGTACCATCAAGTGCAAGAGTGTGTTAAGAAAAACCTGTCTCAAGCACGAGAGAGGCAAGAGAGAGCCTATTACAAACATGCACCTGCAGTTCCCTTAACACCTGAAGAACAAGTCCTTAAGAGGAAAAGATGAACCAATAAATTTCATGACCAGTTGGAGGTAGAGCCATATACTGTATTGCCTTCGAGTTTTGACTATGCCAAAGTCTGCTTAATCAGTAAAGATGGAGGAGAGATCTCAGCAGCAGTTTCAAGAGACCATTTAAAGAAATGCCCTGACCAACTGAGAAGCAGAGAGGAAGTCCAAGATCCACCTCAACCTCAAGAAGAAAAGGAAGCAATGATTCATACCGTTCTTGGAGACTTTCCGAAATCGTGGACACAGATAAATTGAGCCATAATAGTACCTGTCTTGACTTTTCCCCAACTTGTCATACCTGAGCCAGTTGAGACTCAAGAACCCCATGAAGAACCACCAGCTGCAGTGGAACAAGAGAGTCAACCCCCTGCTAACAGTGAATCTGTCATGTCCATGGTGAGTCTAAGAAGTCGCAGAAAGCTGTCTAGCCTACCTGTGAGACATAGATCTACTTGCAGTACAGTCACAAGTGGGTCCACAACAGACACATAAGTCCAGACTAGGTCATCAATAGAAACACCCACGCTGCGAAGATCCCAGTGCAGTACCCAAGGTCAAATCCCTGTTAGATACCAAGACTAGGGTGTAAACAAGGTTAAAATGTAAATAAGTCTTGTTTTTATGTAACTATGTAAATAAGCAACCACCAAGCGTACCATGCTTACAGGATTTACTGTATGAACTTTTCAACATCCTTGAACATTTAATTTAAACATGGACCAATAGGCCACAGGACTGGTTGTGGTCAACCCAATCTTGTAAAAAGTTCATCATCAGCCAAAAGTGGAAGGACTAAACGCCATAGTGACTGTGTTTTTGAATTTTCTTGGTTTTTGTATTTTTTCATTTTTAAGACTCTGTACACTTTACTATTGTTATTTCTAAAAGTGTTTCCTCAGTCCAGGAGTACTGAATTTCACTAGGGGGGAATGTGGTACCCAGAGTCCGGTTGCCACAATGGCATTGCCTCCCTTGGGCAGTGATGTCATGATTGGAAGCAAGAATAGGTATCCACACCAGGTAAGCCCACAGCATGCAACACCTTTCCTAACTCCAGACCAGAAGGGGGAGCTCTAACCCAGGGTCAGGGGAGCTCCCCTATAAATTCTGGGGAGGGGTTAGTCAGTTCAGTTCCTAGGAGGACTGTGCAGACATCCTGTGGACTAGAGCAGTGCCAGGCTTGTACAAGGATAGAGACTAGCAAATGTGAGGGACCTATAGGAGAGGATCTGAGGAAGGAGAGAAGCAAGCCTGGGGAGTGGAGCCAGCTGACCGACTTACCCCAGAGCAAAGCGCCACAAAAGGACACCAGAGTCTGAAGTTGTGAGGGTACCACTGATCCAGCAGCCAAAACTGGAGGACGGCAGACTCCACGTCTCCCAGCCACATCACAGCACCTGAAGGCACAGCAGCACTTGAGAGCTCAAGGACAGTTGCCAGAGGAGGTGTGGCCAGGAAGGGCTCAAGCTACCTGCCATACTGGTGAGAGATTTACCAGCAAGACGAGAGGGACGCAGCTTAGCTACAGGCAGTCAGGACCAGCAAAGAGGAGCGCAGCAGAGAGGCCTCAGAACTCACCGAGTTAGGAGATCCCTGACTTGCTTCCAGGCCACCCGGATTCCTAACATCTTCTGTGGAAAGTGCCTTGGTCTGAACCTGCTACCACCAGTAAAGGTAAAGGAGACTACATGCTGTGTGTCTGTCGGTTATTTCATGCCCTCAGCCCTGCACCCCAATGGCCTACCACCACCATAGACTTTACTGGTTGCCTTGGGGAATCGCTCCACCCGTGGGGAGCGATACCACTTTAGCTGCAATCCCATCATCCCCAGAGGTTCCACACTGCAGCGTCGCCCCAATAGCCAAACATCACGGGTGGCGTCA
The DNA here is from genome assembly GCA_033576535.1 of Allobates femoralis. Lineage (NCBI taxonomy): Eukaryota > Metazoa > Chordata > Amphibia > Anura > Aromobatidae > Allobates > Allobates femoralis. The sequence continues at coordinate 113,915,336 of JARQOC010000003.1, read as the reverse complement.
TGACAGCCATCACCAAACTTTTATTTGATGCCCAGGGTCATAGAGACGGATCTCGACCCCTGTGACTCCCCAGAAGTATTAAAGCCCAGTTCCGAGTACCCCACGGCCCTGGGGCACATCATTACCACCCAAACACAACTGAAAATATGCAGCACAGAAGAAAGGAAATTGCAGGTTTAAATCTCCCTCTCACTGACATTGCTGAAGCAACACACAATCTCCACCCTCGGCCCAGAGAAGAAAAGGAAAGGGCGAGGAGAGTGTAATGGAAGGAACCTCCCACCACCTAACTGACCCATTAGATATAGTGTTCCACATCTGCAGGCAAAAGAAGACACTAGTGGACCTTGCGTCCTGGGACCCCTTTACAGCATCATGGCTTGGATCAATGGTGTCCTGCCTCCCAGCAATAGCATAAGCTGAAGTAAGTATCTCAGAGCACAACACAGGGCTAAAGGCAGCACCTGCACTAGCTCCACCTCCAGAGGCGACACCCCACTCCTCATGGTCAGTGAGGGGAGATGCGTGACCTGATGGAGAGCTAGAGCACGCCCAGACATGTGAGGGACTTGCTCGGGTACCGAAGCACTATACCTGATAACTAACACCTCTGCTTAACAAAATGAGCTCCTTTACAGTGGTCACATGACACATGTAGACTGCTTCACAGTCTCTGTGAATAGTTGTAGCAGTAATTGCTGTTCATATTTTTAGCTATTTTGGTTCTTCATGTTGTGACTGTGTGTCAGCTGATATGGGCTGACCACTCCCACTGCTTTTAAGTAGTCCCATGACCTTTCAGCTGTTGTTGTTGATAGAGTTTACACTCTGCATGATTGTGTGCTGTGTGGATGCAATTTGCAGTCCTGCTGAAGCTGTCCTGTAGGTTTCCTGAAGATTGCTATCATTTGGCAGTTGCTGTGCTTTCCCAGGTATCCAGGTGGAGGTGAGGAGGTTTTAATCTAGCGCTGGTCAGAAGTATGGCTAGGCTGGTGACCCAGACATCCTCACCTTCAGAGGTACTTCTAGGATCAGAATCAGCAAGGGACCCCTAGGCTAAGGTTCAGACTAGTACCCCTGACTGCTGTGCGCATCACTTCCAGTCTACTACAGCATCCCTTTGTCTGTTATAACCACATTATCAACAACCCTGCCATTTTTCTGGAGCCCATATGGCTTCAACACAAGCTTTTGCCTAATGCGGCAATTCTCTGATAAGGTTTCTGATTTGCATAACTAGGTGGTGCAGCAGCTTCAACAAGTCATTGGAAATCTGGCTGCGGTTCACGCCCAGGCTGTGCTGCAACCCAAGATATCTCTTCCTGAAACTCGGAGTTTCAGAAATGGATTACTGACTCCCAGTGGAATGACCCTGCAGGAATCAGTTCCATTAGGGTTTGTCAGATAGACTTCAGGACAGTTTGGTTCAGCATGCTGCTCCTGAGTCATTGGAGGCGGCAAATCCATGGCCATCAGAGTAGACAGATGTCTTAGAGAAAGACATAAACCAACCTTGCCTCCAGATGTCATCCTTGCAGAGGAGGTTCCATGTGTGGAATTTGATGAACCCAATAGGGGAGTGTGTTTGCTCATGCTGGACCATCTGCGATTTATCAGGTTGGGGGGTCATGCTTTATTTGTGGGCCAAATGATCACTTTATTAGAGTCTGTCCGCATCTTCCAAATCCGTTAATCTGACACTCAAGTTTGCTGAGGATAAGTGCCTGAGTGCTTTTGTCTCAGCTGTGTTGGTCAGGCCTGCTTCTATGTCTCCAGTGTATGTGTTAAAGCACCTACTGGAGAATAGGGTTAAAACTCGAAAAAGACACAGGTTGATGCTAGACCTAGGCATTGTCCTGGGAAGATTGAAAGAAGGATGGTGGTGACTCCCACTAAGTCTTCTGAAGGAAAAGTTCCTAAGACACAGGGAGACATCTCCGCTGATTACCTAAAGTACCCTCTGACAGTAACCATGGGTAATTTGTAAACATATCAGGTAGAGGTGTTCAGCTGGAGCTCCTAGTTCAGAGTTAGTGGTCCGTTTAGGATATCGGCCATTTTTAACCTTTTGTTGTACCAACTCAAAAGGTTGAGAGGACCTGTCATCCCCAAGAGGACCAAGAGGACCTGTCATCCCCCTGCTGCATTGCAAACTAAATGCAGTACTGAATGCAGCATGTCTGCTGCATTAAAGGAAGGGGTCCCCATGTCTCTAGCCCCCGGTAAGCTTTAAAAAAGATATTACAGATAAATAGTCTAATGGTGGGATTTTTTTAAGAGGTCTTCACTGCTGGCACAGTCCTCCAGCCTTCTCCTTGTGTATTCCGCCCCTTTTGTGTCTCTGCACCGCCTCCTGTTCTGCTGCCTCCGCCCTCCTCCTCTCCTGCTCTCTGTAACTCAACCTGCCGCACAGAGCTTGGTCAGAATGGCTGCAAAGCATTTGGCCTAACATCAATAGCAGAGCCCGCTCTATTTATGCTTTATTCAGAGAGCAGGAGAGGAGGAGGGCAGAGCCAGCAGAACGGGAGCGGCACAGAGACATATAAGGGTTAACAGCAAACTTAACCTTTATGACAAGGACCAGATAGCTGCTGCCAATGCTAATAAAATAATAGGTTGCAGTAAAAAAAGCATAGATGCTCATGACAAGAACATATTAAGGGAATGAGTATTCTACAATACTAAACAGGGTATCAAACTTGGGGTTATTCAGCTTGCAAAAACAAAGGGTTATGGGAGAGAGATCTTATTACAATGTGCAAATATATGAGGTACAGAAAACCTACTGGTGAAGTTTTTATATCTAGGTCTGCAATGGTGACAAGATGGCATCCTCTATGTCTAGAAGAAAGAAGGTTAAATCAAAATCACAGATGCAGATTCTTTTCTGTATGAGCAGTGAGACTATGGAACTCTGCCGCATGATGTTGTAATGGATGATTCACTAAAAAAGTACAAGGTAAACTTTAAACGCTGTATCCTGGATTTATCAAATAAAAGAAAAAGAAAACGTGCTTAAGCACTAACAAGCAGGTTACTGCCACCTACCTGGCTGTTGTGCCCAGCACCATTTACTGCAGATCACCGCTGACACAGAGCGGTCTGAGACCGCTCCTGTCAGTGATTTTTCAGCTTCCGCTGACGTCAAGTCAATAGAGGGGCAGCTTCTCCTCTCTGTCAACGGGCGCATAGCAGACATCACACTGATTGACAGCCGGCTTCCCCAATTAGGTATCAGGGAGGCGGCTCTAAGTCAGCAGGAGACCGACTGTCCTGCCTCTTTCAAAGAGCAGAGTGGAAAAGCCGCCTCTGTTCTGGTTACCCTGCCATGCTGTGATCGCTGTATTGCAGGAATGAATGGTGGTGAATGGTGCCGGGCACAACAGGCAGGTAGGTGGCAGCTAGCTGCCTGTTAGTGCTTAGGCACTTTATTTTTTTATAAATCCCAGATAACCCCTTTAAAAGCTTTGAAGCTGTAGTGTGAGAGATAAACATATAAGTGACACTTGGTGGATTGCAATAAGATCAGTCATGATGAATTTCCCATAGTAATCCATATTATAATATATAAAAAATAAGTGAGATTTTTAATTAATACATGATATATATGTCAAAAAGTTCCATTTATCATCTCAATACTATGTTTATATTTAATAACATCTCTTTATGATGCTGTCATTAGTTTCTCTCTATGAAGTGATCCAGAGTTACAGTCTCTGGAAATCTTATGTGCCTCAGTAAGTGCCATCATCTGTACAAGCAAAAGTAAAGCATATGCAGGTGCAAACAATCATTCCAGGAAAACTGGCGCCTTCTCCACACCTGTACTCACGGAATTGATGCCAAATGTCACATACATAAAACACAGTTTAAAAAGCAATGGAATGAAATATATAGTGTAAATTAGCACTTTATTATCTCGATCTTAGGGAGAAAAAATTGAATTAGTCAAATTAGTTTAATGATAGATATTTTCATCAAAACACTAATTGGTTATAATTTATTTACTTTGGGTTATTATACTTAACAAGGTCTGTGTTGTTTTCCTCCCATCTTTCCACTATTGTGATTAGTAGAATAAAAGATATGAACACTTTAATAACTGTCATAATGCTACTGCAAATAATTCTAATAGTGTTATGATAATTAATTATAGTATTAATACAAATATAAAAGAGTCAAATTCTTCCATGGTAGATATGCAAACAAACTAATTTAAAGTTGATTATACAATATTAGAATGGAATGCATACTACAATATATAAAGCTAGAAAAACAAAACCCTGATGACTGGAAACTCTCTGGAGATGTCAGATGTTGTCAGAACCAAGACCGTCCAATGTACCACTGTAATGGCAAAGTAAAAACTACCAATTGATACAACAGGTAGCTTCATGGTTGAGGTAGTGGTATGGGCATCTGTGGCAGTGACTTTAAATGGCTGTTTGATGATCAAAATGTGTCTTGTTTCTACAGGATAGACAAGGAATGGATGAATGCTTGGGATTCAGCTGATTTTGATTCTGAGTTTGAAGACCCAAAGTCACTTGTGTAATTATCATAGTAGTGAACAAAAGTTGTGTGGTACGGGGAAGTGGTCATGGGCAAGGTCTACGTCTCTTGTGCCCAGACATGCTACATAAAAGATGGGGTCGTGGCTGGGAGTTTGGACTGTTGTAGAGGGGACAGTACACCCTTGCAGGCTTTATGATATCGTTGACTTTGGCTGGCCAAGACCAGATGTTAACTAATTCACTGAAGGTGACTACCAATTCTTTAAAAACGTCACTTTATTGCCATTGTATGGCAATTATATACAGAATATGAAATAGCGGGCACATAACTTCTTGTTTGCTTCTTCTATAACATAGAGTATCTCTATAAACATTCTCTCTACTCCTTCCTTCTTACTTGATCCTGTAGTCACTAATTCAGCTTGTTTCACCACCAACGAGCGCAACATCCAAGTTCACTCCATGAAAGTCATTCTTTCCTTCCTGCGGTTCCACATCCTGTTCTCCTTGTAAAGGAGCTATACTGCAAATATATCCAGACCTTAATTTCAAGCTCACAGATGCTTAGAAGACTCCTGCCCAGGGCACTCACTGCATCTCACATTTTGTTCGGTCTTGGCCCATTAGCTTTAAGAGTTGTAAACTGCTTAGCGCCTCCCTGCGTAGTGCCCTACTTAAAGGGGTTTTTCCCATGAATAGAGTTCATTTTAATCAATAGATCTTGGAATAATAATAATTTCCACACTTGGATGTGTTTAAAAAAATGTTCCTGTCCTGAGATATTCTCATAAATGTGCCCCTACTATGTACAGTTTCATTTTTGTTTCTGACTGTGTACAGAACACGGTCTAATCATACCACGTCTCCTGGGCAGGGGAGGAAGGAAAGAGAACATACAGACATTACAGTACAGGATCACAGGTGATTCTTTTTATGAGGTAAAACATTTCTCTGCCTGTTTGTAAAAATTTTTTTACCTCAAAGAAATAATTATTTGTGATCCCGTGTCTGTCTACTCTATTTCGTCCTTCCCTGCCCAGGATCAAACCAATGCTCTGTGTACGGTCAGAAACAAAAATGAAATTGTACATAGCAGGAGCACATTTATAAGATTATGTCAGCACAGGAACATTTTTTTAAAACATATCCAATAGTCGAACTTATTATTATTTCAAGACCTATTGATTAAAATGAACTTTTAAATTAACTTTGTTCGTGGGAAATCCCCTTTAAGGACCCATCAAACTCATTATCTCGTTCCTTCGGTCAGTACACTGACCCCACACTGTGAGGTTATTCTGCGTGACCTCTCTCTGTCTCTCTTCTCTGGATCATGCTATCTCTTGTCCTTTGTCTCCTCTTGTTCTAGGACACTCACATCATTCGACTCTGAAGGCTATTCAGATCAAAGGTCTGAATAGCCTTCAGAGTCGAATGATGTGAGGGTCAGACCTTTGATCTGACTCTATCACATACTGAGCCCTATCTGATCCTCTCATGGGAATCAGTCACTGTCCCTATATACTTGTTCCTCCCATTATGGGCTAGTCACAACCAATAACTAATTCTTACTCTACTCACTGCCTGTTGCTGGACATAACACAGATTCTTCACAGTACAGTGCACAACACTACAATGCACTACAATGCATTACAACCGAATACACATATTACACAAATAACGCATGACATAATACACATTTCACTTCACATTAGAACAATAACAAACATGCAACTGGTTGTATTTTTATGGCATCACCCGGCATGCTCCTGTCTGGGGAGCAGACAGCCATGCCGGGTGATGCCAATGCCAAAGTTGGACCGCTGCCATGGCCTACAGTGTCTGCTTACCGCAAGAAGCTCACTCACACTATCAGCCAGCTGTGGGAGCAGTGATGGAGACAGTTCATCTGAGGTCAAAGCTGATGTACCGTGGGAGCCATGCCAGCTGTGACCTCAGATGAACTTTCTGCTCTTACTGCTCTCATAATCGTGGCTCTTCGTGCATTCAGTGTAAGTACTGCTTGCTATGAGCGGTCACTGTAATGTAACTGGTCATTGCAATGTAGCAGATCTGAGAAGCTTTGAAGGACATCGTTGGGAATTTACTGTCGGGGGTATGTTTGGGGTTAATAAATGGGTAGAAGAGGGTGTGTGCAGATTTTATTTCAAATATAGGATTTTTTCTTGGTGTGTCTGTTTTTTAACTATTTCCTTATGGGATATGTGATGTACAGGTCACATAGAGCCTCAATATTTGCAATCTAGGGCTTGATGACAGCTGTCAATTCTCATCTGTCAATAACCCCTTCTATTACCATGTTTGGCAATGCACCTCTAAAAAGGTGCCAGTTCTGCAGCAGATGCGGCTTTCTATTTTTAGGCTGGGGGGGGGTCAATAAATATGGCCCTTCCACCCTGAGAATACCAGATCCCAGCTATTGGCTTTACCTTGACTGGTTTTCCAAAATAGGGGGATCCTACGTAATTTTTTTTATTTATTTAATTATTTTTAGCTAAATACAAGGATAAAACACCCTTAAGTGCCACATGAAAAACACTTAAGGGTGCAAGCCTACAATATGTACGGAGGTGAGACATTATACAAGCATTTTACAGGTATCTGTGTATGTATGTATTTTTTTTTATTCAACTTTATTTTTATTAAATGTTTACATTTATAACAAAAATAAACAGACACTCAAAAAAATTATTCAGAGAAACTATGAGACCCCAAGGCATATAAAAGCATGACAAATAAAGGATAAGGATTGCAAATGCAATAGTCCAAAATTCAAATAGACGAAGTCTAGGAATGTCTTTGGCTTATCATAATTGTCGAGTCTCTATGGAATTCAAGAATGATAGAACCCAAAGAGTCCAACAGGTCGGAATCGCCAAACATGACAAAAAGATCCATTAGGTTAAGACAGAGAATACAATTAATCCTACAATTGGAAGTTTTCAGTGAAGAATGTCCAATCCCTCCATACCTTATCAAAAGCTTCTATATTATTATGGAGTATAGCTGTCATCTGCTCCATGAGATACACATCTTTTATACTAGCGTATAAATCATACATGATAGGAACTGTAGCCCTCTTCCAAGAAAGAGATATCAGGCACTTGGCGGCTGTTAACAGGTGCAGTAACAATTTTATCTGCGATTTGCTTAAACCTGGAGGGAATAAATTCAACAAATAGTTCCAAGGGTCCAGGGGCAAGTCCCTTTCAAGGATCCTTTCCATCAGCGCTCCCACCTCCCTCCAGTAGGCTCGTATCCCACTACAGTCCCAAAAGATATGGTAGATGGATGCACCCCGCCAATCCACACCTCCAGCATATGTCTAGGATTGTATGATTAAATTTATGGAGTAATTAAAGTGTGTGATACGAGGTCATCAGTAATTTAATTTGGTTTTCCTTATATAGCATATTCATAGAGGATCTGAAGGCTCTGGACCACACCACCTGCCACTTTTGTTGGGAAATGACCTGTCCCAGCCATCCTTCCCACCTCTGCATGTAAAGATGCTTGGTTTGGGCTCGCGGGTCAGGTGCATGCAATAGACCATAAATATCAGCTATAAGGCCCTTGGTGGAGATGCCTCTAGAGCACAAAAATTTGAATGCAGTAGGGGAGTGATCTTCATGATGACCCATAGCAGATCTAAAATAGTGCACTATTTGCTGGTGTGAAACAGGCAGAGTTAATGGTAGGTTGTGTTTTTTTGAGAGCTCCTCAAATGTTCAAGGTTTCCTAGCTAGTGCTACGGGATCTACCAAATCGTAAGTATGTATTTATCTGTCAATTCTTTCCATATACCGTATATACTCGTGTATAAGCTGACCCGTGTATAAGCCGACCCCCCTACTTTTGCCCCCAAAATCTGGGAAAACCTATTGACTCGTGTATAAGCCGAGGGTGGACCCCAGCACAGGTATACAGCCCCCAGCAGTGTGGTATACAGCAGCCACCCTAGTGTTATATACAGGCCCCAGCAGTGTAACAGCAGCCTCCCCAGTGGTATATACAGCAGCAGCCCCAGTGGTAGTATACAGCAGCCCCAGTGGTAGTATACAGCAGCCCCAGTGGTAGTATACAGCAGCCTCAGTGGTAGTATACAGCAGCCCCAGAGGTAGTATACAGCAGGCCCAGTGGTAGTATACAGCAGGCCCAGTGGTAGTATACAGCAGCCCCAGAGGTATATACAGCCCCAGTGGTAGTATACAGCAGCCCCAGAGGTATATACAGCCCCAGTGGTAGTATACAGCAGCCCCAGTGGTAGTATACAGCAGCCCCAGTGGTAGTATACAGCAGCCCCAGAGGTATATACAGCCCCAGTGGTAGTATACAGCAGCCCCAGAGGTAGTATACAGCAGGCCCAGTGGTAGTATACAGCAGCCCCAGTGGTAGTATACAGCAGCCCCAGAGGTATATACAGCCCCAGTGGTAGTATACAGCAGCCCCAGAGGTAGTATACAGCAGCCCCAGTGGTAGTATACAGCAGCCCCAGAGGTATATACAGCCCCAGTGGTAGTATACAGCAGCCCCAGAGGTAGTATACAGCAGGCCCAGTGGTAGTATACAGCAGGCCCAGTAGTAGTATACAGCAGCCCCAGTGGTAGAATACAGCATCCCCAGAGGTATATACAGCCCCAGTGGTAGTATACAGCAGCCCCAGAGGTAGTATACAGCAGGCCCAGTAGTAGTATACAGCAGCCCCAGTAGTAGTATACAGCAGCCCCAGTGGTAGTATACAGCAGCCCCAGAGGTATATACAGCCCCAGTGGTAGTATACAGCAGCCCCAGAGGTAGTATACAGCAGCCCCAGTGGTAGTATACAGCAGCCCCAGAGGTATAAACAGCCCCAGTGGTATACAACCCCCAGTACAAGTATGCAGGCCCCTAGCAGTGGCTATACAGGCCCCCAGTAGGGGTTATGCAGACCCCCCATCGCTTCAGACTGCAGGAGCAGCAGAAATCTCACCCTCTGCCGTCCTCTGGAGCCACCGGGTCCTGGGTCCTCGGTCCTCGTCTGTCCTCCTTCCTCCAGCCTCATCCTCGGTCCTCCGTGCTCTGTTCTTCCTGTATGCAGTGCACGCTTCTAATGCTGTGGGCGGGTTGGACGCAGCGGCGATGACGTCATGCTGCCGCGACGCCCACAGCACTGGAAGCGTGCATACAGGGAGAACAGAGCACGGAGGACCGAGGATGAGGCTGGAGGAAGGAGGACAGACGAGGACCGAGGACCCAGGACACCCGGTGGCTCCAGAGGACGGCGGAGGGTGAGATTTCTGCTGCTCCTGCAGCGACAGCGGGGTGGGGGGGGGGGGCGGCACTGTATTATGCACGGCTCCCCCTTTCACTGATTGACACGGGGAGCCGTGCATATTTAATGAGCGGCGTCAGATGACCTCCCGCTCATATTCCAGCCTCCCCCAGCCACCTCCAGCCCCCGGTTAGGCTGCGTTCACACTCAGCCAGTATATGACTCGCGTATAAGCCGAGGGGGGAACTTTTCAGCACATTTTTTGTGCTGAAAAAGTCGGCTTATACGCGAGTATATACGGTATCTATTTATTCTTTTTATCTATCTATCTATCTATCTATCTATCTATCTATCTATCTATCTCTATATCTATCTATCTATCTATCTATCTTTTTCATTATCTATGGACACTTTAAACATGTGTTGAGGAAGCGTGAACTTTGGAGGTAAAAATTATTTTTGTGCTGTTGCATTATTATTTTTCTTCTATCTATCTATCTATAGGATAATAAGAAAAAAAGGTAGGTATCAAATAAAGTTCAATCAATACTCAAGCTACTCGACAAAGGTCCCCACTGAATCAAAACGTCGCGGTCACCATGGGCCAGTAAAGAGAAGTATTGATTGAACTTTATTTGAGAGTCCTGCCTACCATTTTTTCTAATATTATCAAATGGAATATTGCAATTGAAAGTTGCTTTGAATGATTTTTACACCAATGTTTTGTTCTGTGCTGCTCTTGCTTTTTTCTAAAAATATCTATCTATCTATCTATCTATCTATCTATCTATCTATCTATCTATCTATCTATCTATCTGTCTATGGGCCACTTTACACACACAGATATCTGTGACCAACTTCTGAACAGATCTCTGGTTGCAGTGAAATCATGGACACATCTTTACACAGCCACAAAATGGAGCAATGTGTCCATGATTTCACTGCAACCAGAGATCTGTTCAGAAGTTGGTCACAGATATCTGTGTGTGTAAAGCGGCCCTATCATCTATCTTTTCTATCTATCATCTATCTTTTCTATCTATCATCTATTCTTTCTATGTATTTATTCATCCATCCATCTATTCATCAGCTTGAACAGCTGAAAATTCAAGGGATCTTTAAAAGCTTAAAATTTTGAAAGATTTTTAAATCTTTAAAAAAAAATAGCAGGCTGCAGCCGCCCCAGGAGTGACACCTCTGTTAAGGTACCTTCACACACACAGCAATTTTGCTAGGCAATTTGACTGGCAATTTGCTGGTTGCAGTGAAATTAGGGACACATTGTTCCATTTGTACACAGCAACAAAATAGAACAATGTGTCCATGATTTCACTGCAACCAGCAAATTGCCATTGGAATTGCCTAGCAAAATTGCTGTGTGTGAAGGTGCCCTTAGAAGCGCCACTCCCATTTTTTTGCCCCAGCTCTCCCACTGCCCTGGTGTATTTGCAAATGGGGTAATGGTATTTGGTGTTGATGCCAGCTGGGTAATGTCAGCTGACATCAAACCCAGAGGTTATTAATGTAAAAGAATCAATCAGATACCTGATATTACTAATCAAATCAGTAAGGACACAAATAACCACACCAATAAATATTTGATCTGAAAATAAACTCCATTTTTTTTAAAAGTCTTGGATTTTCATATCTGACGCCTTCAGGCCAGAGGCCTGTGGCTTGTTTTCCAGCATCTGTAGGGGAGTATCAAAGCACCTCATATTTTCCACAAACAGTCCAGCACACAAGGAGTTAAGTTAAAAAGCTTTACTGTTGCAGAGTTAAAAAAAGCACATTTTGGTACAAATTTATATTACACAAGCATTGATCATTTTCACTTAGGCACTTATCATAGAGTAACTACTTACATAATCACATAGTGTCATGTGTAATCGAATTCCAAAGCGATATCCATGAATCCCAGAATTCACTTCACCCACTGGAAGCCACGCCATATTAGCACACCCAAGTGATGAGTAAGCTGATATGGCAATGGTTGCCGGAGGCACAGACAGCTGACGCTGACGATCAGCGCGCCGCTCACAACATCCCAACCCTGATTGCCGCACGCCACACCCCAACTTATCACCAGACTCCTGAGGGATAAAGGAGCTTCGGTGATGTCACAGTCATGTGATCAGTCATGTGATTGGCCAGAGCCAGATTCAAATGACTGATGACAATGTGACAGTCACAATGTGCTTAGAACTGCAAAGGGTGGGGGGGGGGAGCAGGAGAAGAGACAGCCACAGAGGGGAGAGAGACAGCCACAAAGGGGAGAGAGACAGCCACAGAGGAGAGAGACAGCCACAGAGGAGAGAGACAGCCACAGTGGAGAGAGAGACAGCCATAGAGGAGACAGAGACCGCTGCACAGACGGGAGAGAGACAGCTGCACAGAGGGGAGAGAGACAGCCACAGAGGGGAGAGAGACAGCCACAGATGGGGAAGAGACAGCCACAGAGGGGACAGAGACAACCACAGATGGGGCAGATACAGTCACAGAGGGGAGAGACAGTCACAAAGGTGAGAGAGACAGCCACAGAGGGGATAGAGACAGCCACAGAGGGACAGACACAACCACAGAGGCGAGAGATAAAGCAAAAGAGGAGAGAGACTGCCACAGAAGGAAGAGAGACAACCACAGAGATGACAGAGACAGTCACAGAGGGGAGAGACAGCCACAGAGGGAAGAGAGATAGTCACAGAGGATTGAGAGACAGCCACAGAGGGGACAGAGACAGCGACAGAGGGGAGAGAGACATGGTTTATAAATTTTTTGTTACCGTATATACTCGCGTATAAGCCGACTTTTTCAGCCCAAAATTTGGGCTGGAAAGTCCCCCCTCGGCTTATACGCGAGTATACAGTATATATACATATATATACATCATATATGTATATATACTGCAGCAGCCCCGGAGGTATACAGCCCCCCCCCCATCAAGCTCCAGGGCCCCCTCCTTGCGCGGCAGCCTGTAAAGGAAAATCATACTTGCCAGTGTCCTGTCGCGCCGTCCGCAGCTTGCCGACATGACGATCCTGGACTTCATTCAGCGTCTTCCGCATTCCTTTAGTCGCGGGCAATGACGTCATTGCCCGCGACTAGAGGAAGTCGGAAGCCGGAAGACGCTGAATGAAGCCCGGGATCGTCATGTCGGCAAGCTGCGGACGGCGCGACAGGACACTGGCAAGTATGATTTTCCTTTACAGGCTGCCGCGCAAGGGGGGGGGCCCTGGAGCTTGATGGGGGGGCCTGTATACCTCCGGGGCTGCGGCTGTATACCTCCGGGGCTGCGGCTGTATACAGCCCTGGGGCTGCGGCTGTATACAGCCCTGGGGCTGCGGCTGTATACAGCCCTGGGGCTGCGGCTGTATACAGCCCTGGGGCTGCGGCTTTATACAGCCCTGGGGCTGCGGCTGTATACAGCCCTGGGGCTGCGGCTGTATACAGCCCTGGGGCTGCTGCTGTATACAGCCCTGGGGCTGCTGCTGTATACAGCCCTGGGGCTGCTGCTGTATACAGCACTGGGGCTGCTGTATACTACCTAAGGGCTGCTGTATGCTACCACTGGGGCTGCTGTATACACCTCTAGGGCTGCTGTATATACCTCTGGGGCTGCATATGGGGCTGCATATGGGGCTGCATATACCTCTGGGGCTGCATATACCCCTGGGGCTGCATATGGGGCTGCATATACATATGGGGCTGCATATACATATGGGGCTGCATATACCTCTGGGGCTGCATATGGGGCTGCATATACCTCTGGGGCTGCATATGGGGCTGCATATACCTCTGGGGCTGCATATGGGGCTGCATATACCTCTCGGGCTGCATATGGGGCTGCAAATACCTCTGGGGCTGCATATGGGGCTGCATATACCTCTGGGGCTGCATATACCTCTGGGGCTGCATATACCTCTGGGGCTGCATATGGGGCTGGGGCTGCATATACCTCTAGGGATGCATATACCTCTGGGGCTGCATATACCTCTGGGGCTGCTGTATACTACCACTGGGGCTGCTGCTGTATACTACCAGTTCACCAGTTGCATAAAATAACATTTTGGGTGACTTTATGTTGGGATGCTGTCATCAGGAGGGCTTAAATACTCTTGTGAAATCCAGTCCTTGTTAAATTTTATCAGACTCTGCCTGTCTGAATTCTCTGTAGTCAGCTGTGTGCATGTATCTGTGATGATTGCTCCAGCGGCACTGAAAACACGCTCTGACATCACATTAGCAGCAGGGCAGGCCAGCACCTCCAAGGCAAATAAGGAGAAGTCTAGCCAACTATGCAGCTTGGATACCCAGTAATTAAATGGAACAGAAGCATCAGGCAGGACGCAGATATGGTCACTTAGATAGTCGTTGACTATCTTGTGCAACTTCTCCCTCCTTCACATTGTTACTGGTCCAGCTAGCTAGATTGTTTAAGACGTGCTGGTGTAACGAGGGTACAGCACACCGGAAAATGTAGTGCCGGCTGGGAACCGAGTATCGTGGGGCAGCCACAGCCAACAGATTACGTAAAGAGTGTGTCCCCACAAGCCTAAACGGCAACATCTCCATGGCTAGCAACTTGGCAATGTGCATGTTCAGTATTTGTGCTTGTGGGTGCTTGGCTTGGTATTTACGCCTCCTTACATAGATCTGGGGCATGGACAACTGGGCGCTTGACTAGGACAAACAAGTGGATGAGCTTGTTGTGTCCTATATCTGTGCAACCGCAGCTTGTGAGCAAGAGGTATTGTCACCTGCTTCCCGCCCAGCAGATTGGGAAGAACAGATGACAGTGGTTTGACCCGCAGACACTGATTTGTTACCTTGGTGTTCCACCCACTGACTAGAGTGCTTGGTTGCCATGTGTTTCCGCATACTGGTGGTGCTTTGGTTGCCTTTGCCTGGCCTCTGCTCAGCTTCGTATAGCAGATGCTATAGATGACAACATTTGGTTCAGGACTATCTGAAAAAAATTCCAGACAGCGGCTGAAGGCACCCTTGTCTTGACTTGGGGCACAGAGGGATTTCTCTTGGCAACAGTTGACACACTTTGTACTCTGCTCAAGCCAGTAGCCCTTGGTGCCTTTGTTGGTGCTACATATCCATCTTCTTCCTCTGTGCTGCTTCAGGTCGCATTGGTCGTCTAATCATCGACCACCTCGTCGTCCATGTCATCCTCCTTCCGTGTTGATATTGTCGGCTGGCCAGATGGCAATTGTGTGCCATCACCATCAGCCTCCACCTCTTCAATGGTATATCATGTGGATGACAGTGGCTTTCTTCTGGCCGTGGGTTTTCAAATATTTGGCCATGAGCAGACGATATCTCCTCACGTTCCTCTTCAATGTCGCTTGGTGAGAGGCCAGAGGTAACGAAAGGATGTGGACCAAACAGATTCTCGGAGTGGCCAAGGATGGGTCAAATGTTTCCTGTGACTCCTGACGGGGTGATGAACTAGGAACAGGTTGAGAATAGGATGACCCGGTGTTCTCTGTCCTTACATGGCCTACTTTTTGGAAACACTATGGCTATGCCTGGACATTGGGCACTGCAACTACTGTGCTAGTAGTCCTAGCTTCATAATTGTTCGGCCCTTGAGGCCTGCTTCCTTCATTAACCATAATACAGCCCCTTGGGCTACTTTTTGGAGACACTATGGCTATGGCTGCACATTGGGCACTGCAAGAATTATGCTAGTAGTCCTAGTAGTCCTAGCTTCATAATTGTTTGGCCCTTGAGACCTGCTTCCTTCATCAACCATGATACAGCCCCATTTGGCTCATTTTTGCTTGCACATTGTGCAGTGGCAGTGGAACAACAATGCTAGTAGTCTAAGCTTTATAATTGCAAAGCCAAGTGATGATGATGATGATGATGATGGGTGGCTTCTTCCTGCATTAACCATCACACAGCCCATAGGGCAGATTGCTCTCTTTACACCACTTACACACTGAGCTGTCAGAAGATCTCCTCCATCATAACTCGCTCTTACGGCAATCATGCACCCATTTCAGCCTTTTCCTCAGCCCCCCAGACCGCTTTTTTGGGTCCAGCAGACAATTACTCACATTTCCCCTTGACTAACATTGGACTCGCTACTTGCACCGAATATCCGAGTATTACGATCTACTCGGCATGAGTATAGCGAGTCCGAGTATTTGACTACTCGCTCACCCCTACACTGCATAGGTGGTCCATAAAGGCATAATGTCTTTCTGTCCAGGTTGTTGGTACTGCTCTAGTTAAATGAGCAGAAGTAAACTGAAACAATAGAAAGTTGTCATTCTGGTATCATAGCTAAATGCAATCAAAAAAGAAGATTTTGAGGCTTTCTTCCCTGGAACTTCCACGCATTAAGTACTAGGAGGTTATGATCCCTCCTGAAGTTCCGAGTTCTCTCGAGATAGATTCTAGGACACATAGGCGTACCCAGGATCAAAACTAGGGGGGCAAGCCATGGTCGTTCAGGTTGTACAATTTTAGAACGGAAAAGGTGAATGAAATGAAAATTTTAAGAAAACTATGGAGAACTGAGCAGAGGCCAAGGAATATGATCTTTTAAGGGAAAACTCAATCCTTCTATCCATAGGATCTTTATGATTAGTGGAATCGACTGAAGGGACAATAGTCTTATTGGGCAATTTCGCGATTGACACATCTACCTTAGGAAGCAGCTCCCAGTCTTTAGACTGAGACTCATTCAGCTTTCTCATGTTTTTTCCATTCACATTTCAAAAGGCCAATGACCTTGTCCTACACAGTAAATGCCCTTGGTGCTTTGGAAGTGGAAGATAGCTCAGACAACAGGTAAAGTTCCATATGTACAGCTTTAATAAGCTTATTGGATCTATCCACCAGGAATTAGTTTTTTTCAGGTGCGTCTTCCTCGGAGTCAGGTGACTACAATTCAAAACTTATTAAAAGTTCCACTAAAGGCTGAGTCACACTCATCGACATTGCTACCGATGTCGCTGCAACATCACAGGTTTTGTGACGTTACAGCAACCTCGCCAGCGACGTCTCTGCTTGTGACATGCCGCAACAACCAGCAATCAGCTCGCTGACCGCTGATCATTGCGGAATGACCGGGACCATTTTTCAATTGTTGGTCTGCCGCTGTCATGTATGCATCGGTATGGGTGACAGGGGCAATGAGCAGCGACACCCAGTGTGCACCCAACACCCTGACCGATCCCAGCGATCATTGGGTATCAGCGCATCGCTGCGTGATCGCTGATGAGATCTGCCTGTCTGGCATCTCACCAGTGATCACATAGTGATGTACCAGCGTTCCCGATTGGTGTCGGGTCGCTGTAACATCGCTACGTGTAACCCCAGCTTTAGTACAGCTGGTGCGCGTTGGCATGGGAACCCTAATATTGTGCTGCTATAGCCGAAGGGTGACTGCACCGAAACATGACCTCAATTAAGAGAAGAGAAAACCTATTCACTAAATACCATAACAAGACATTTGTTTGTGCTCCTGAATAAATCAATATAACACCTACAAAAATGGCTTACAATAAGCAATTTTTGATAAATTATAAAGAATAGTCTTTATTTCAAATTAAAAAAAAAACACAATTCAAACATGAATTCATCAGATTAAAACTTCGACCATACCCAGGGGAAGATAACAGGTCATTAGAGTGCTGTACAGTACAATTATATTTCTTTTCTCCTTTCTCATAGAAATTATTTCATACCTATACTCCAACATTTGCTGACATTCCCTTGACCCTTCTTTCTTGGGTCTTTGTATATATTTTGTTCCCTATGAGAATTAGGACTTTTTACACTTGCGTGTACCAAAGTAATGTGTTTACATTTCTGTATTAGAAATACATTAATGTATTGTTATATATTATTATTATTATTATTATTTTCTCTCCCCATTGAATTATTCCATGCCTATATATATATATATATATATATATATATATATACACATATACATGTATTATTATTAGTATTAAGATTATTATTATACTAGCTGTGAGCCCGATGCAAATGCATCGGGTGTCTAGAATACTATACTTTGTATGAGGATTACCGCAAGCGCGCCGCAAGTGTAACGACTCGCTGGCGCCGACCAATTAGAAGCGCGGCTCAGGCAGCGACTCGCAATGGCCTCGCGGCCATTGCTCGCGCTACCTGACCGGTAAATCATTAACTTTGAGGCCGAGCCTCTGGTTCGATTTTCAGCCAGCGACTCGCAATGGCCGCTTCGCGGCCATTGCTCGTACTCAGCCTGCGCGAGCAATGGCCTCGCGGCCATTGCTCGCGCAGGCCAGCGACTCGCATTGGCCGCTACGCGGCCAATGCTTCGCCGTGCTGACGTCACAGAGTGACATACCACGGTCTTTTCGGGGACCGACACGGAAGTGCCTACGGCAATTATATAGTAGATACTGTACATTGCATATGGAGGGGTGAGGAGAGCGGAGGCTGGAGGGGAGAGCGGAGGCTGGAGGGGAGGGCAGAGGCTAGAGGGCAGGGCAGAGGCTGGAGGGCAGAGGCTGGAGGCTGGAGGGCAGAGGCTGGAGGGGAGAGCGGAGGCTGGAAGGGAGAGCAGAGGCTGGAGGGGAGAGCGGAGGCTGGAGGGGATTGGCTGGAGGCTGGAGGGGAGAGCGGAGGCTGGAGGGGAGAGCGGAGGCTGGAGGGGAAAGCGGAGGCTGGAGGGCAGAGCGGAGGCTGGAGGGGAGAGCGGAGGCTGGAAGGGAGTGCGGAGGCTGGAGGGGAGGGCAGAGGCTGGAGGGGAGAGCGGAGGCTGGAAGGGAGAGCAGAGGCTGGAAGGGAGAGCAGAGGCTGGAGGGGAGAGCGGAGGCTGGAGGGGATTGGCTGGAGGCTGGAGGGGATTGGCTGGAGGCTGGAAAGGAGAGGCTGGAGGGGAAAGGCTGGAGGGGAGAGGCTGGAGGGCAGAGGCTTTAGGGCAGAGGCTGGAGGGGAGAACGGAGGCTGAAAGGCAGAGCGGAGGCTGGAGAGGAGAGCGGAGGCTGGAGGGGAGAGCGGAGGCTGGAGGGGATTGGCTGGAGGCTGGAGGGGATTGGCTGGAGGCTGGAAAGGAGAGGCTGGAGGGGAAAGGCTGGAGGGGAGAGGCTGGAGGGAAGAGGCTTTAGGGCAGAGGCTGGAGGGGAGAACGGAGGCTGAAAGGCAGAGCGGGAGGCTGGAGAGGAGAGCGGAGGCTGGAGGGGAGAGCGGAGGCTGGAGGGGAGAGCGGAGGCTGGAGGGGAGAGGCTGGAGGGGAGAGCGGAGGCTGGAGGGCAGAGCAGAGGCTGGAGGGCAGAGCGGAGGCTGGAGAGGAGAGCGGAGGCTGGAGGGCAGAGCGGAGGCTGGAGGGGAGAGCGGAGGCTGGAGGGCAGAGCAGAGGCTGGAGGGCAGAGCGGAGGCTGGAGAGGAGAGCGGAGGCTGGAGGGGAGAGCGGAGGCTGGAGGGGAGAGCGGAGGCTGGAGGGGAGAGGCTGGAGGGGAGAGCGGAGGCTGGAGGGCAGAGCAGAGGCTGGAGGGCAGAGCGGAGGCTGGAGGGCAGAGCGGAGGCTGGAGGGCAGAGCAGAGGCTGGAGGGCAGAGCAGAGGCTGGAGGGCAGAGCGGAGGCTGGAGGGCAGAGCAGAGGCTGGAGGGCAGAGCGGAGGCTGGAGGGGAGAGCGGAGGCTGGAGGGCAGAGCGGAGGCTGGAGGGCAGAGCGGAGGCTGGAGGGCAGAGCGGAGGCTGGAGGGCAGAGGCTGGAGGGCAGAGCGGAGGCTGGAGGGGAGAGCGGAGGCTGGAGGGGAGAGCGGAGGCTGGAGGGGAAGGCGGAGGCTAGAAGGGAGAGCGGAGGCTGGAGGGGAGAGCGGAGGCTGGAAAGGAGAGCGGAGGCTGGAGGGGAGAACAGAGGCTGGAGGGGAGAGCGGAGGCTGGAGGGGAGAGCGGAGGCTGGAGGGGAGAGCGGAGGCTGGAGGGCAGAGGCTGGAGGGCAGAGGCTGGAGGGGAGAGCGGAGGCTGGAGGGCAGAGCGGAGGCTGGAGGGCAGAGCGGAGGCTGGAGGGCAGAGCGGAGGCTGGAGGGGAGAGCGGAGGCTGGAGGGGATAGGCTGGAGGGGAGAGGCTGGAGGGGAGAGCGGAGGCTGGATGGCAGAGGCTGGAGGGCATAAGGGAGGCTGGAGAGGAGAACGGAGGCTGGAGGGGAGAGCGGAGGCTGGAGGGGAGAGCAGAGGCTGGAGGGCAGAGCGGAGGCTGGAGGGGAGAGCGGAGGCTGGAGGGCAGAGGCTGGAGGGGAGAGCGGAGGCTGGAGGGGAGAGCGGAGGCTTGAGGGAAGAGGGGAGGCTGGAGGGGAGAGTGGAGGCTGGAGGGGAGAGCAGAGGCTGGAGGGGAGAGGCTGGAGGGGAGAGCGGAGGCTGGAGGGCAGAGGCTGGAGGGCAGAGGGGAGGCTGGAGAGGAGAACAGAGGCTGGAGGGGAGAGCGGAGGCTGGAGGGGAGAGCAGAGGCTGGAGGGCAGAGCGGAGGCTGGAGGGGAGAGCGGAGGCTGGAGGGCAGAGGCTGGAGGGGAGAGCGGAGGCTGGAGGGGAGAGCGGAGGCTGGAGGGAAGAGGGGAGGCTGGAGGGGAGAGTGGAGGCTGGAGGGGAGAGCAGAGGCTGGAGGGGAGAGGCTGGAGGGGAGAGCGGAGGCTGGAGGGCAGAGGCTGGAGGGCAGAGGGGAGAGCGGAGGCTGGAGGGGAGAGCAGAGGCTGGAGGGGAGGCTGGAGGGGAGAGCAGAGGCTGGAGGGCAGAGGCGAGAGCGGAGGCTGGAGGGGAGAGCAGAGGCTGGAGGGGAGGCTGGAGGGGAGAGCAGAGGCTGGAGGGCAGAGGCTGGAGGGGAGAGCAGAGGCTGGAGGGGAGAGGCTGGAGGGGAGAGCGGAGGCTGGAGGGGAGAGGCTGGAGGGGAGAGCGGAGGCTGGAGGGCAGAGGCTGGAGGGCAGAGGCTGGAGGGGAGAGCGGAGGCTGGAGGGAGAGCGGAGGCTGGAGGGGAGAGCACAGGCTGGAGGGGAGAGCGGAGGCTGGAGGGGAGAGCGGAGGCTGGAAAGGAGAGCGGAGGCTGGAGGGCAGAGGCTGGAGTGCAGAGGCGTAGCTGGCATGCTCCGGGCCCTGGGGCAAGATCAGCACCCAGGACCCCCATGTGAGGACCGGGGGGGGTGCTGTCAGACAGATGTGAGGGCCGGGGGGAGTGCAGACTCACCGCGGCCGGCGTGCGTGTGCTGTAGGAGGAGAGGAGGGGCGGGCAGAGCTGCCGGACAGGAAGTTCCGTCCTCCCTCCTCTCCGGGCGCACGGCGGGCGGCTGGTGTCAGCACGGGGCCCCCCAGGGGGTGGAGGCAATGGGCCCCTCATGCCGAGTGGCACGATGCGCTAGGCCCCCCTGCCCACCCGCTAGCTACGGTACTGGCTGGCGGGCAGACGTAACTTCCGACCCAGGGGGGCGCGGGCATGACACGGGCACAGGGGCACAGGCTCCGGAGCACTGTTTCAGCATGTGCTGACAGCAGCTGCTCCGGAGCGGGGGCACAGGGGCACAGGCTCCGGAGCACTGTGTCAGCATGTGCTGACAGCAGCTGCTCCGGAGCGGGATGACAGCGGCGAGGGGTCGCAATGCCCGCTACGCGGGCAATGCCTCGCACGTGGTGACGTCACATTGTGACCTAGCCACGGCGTGCCGGGGGCCGACACAAACGTGCCTACGGCAATTATATAGTAGATTTTCAGGTATAAGAAGAAGCAGCACTCACCTAGGTAGTATAGATGGTCCTTTATTCCACAATTCTAGAAACGGACAGGGTGCAGGGAGGAGGCCACGGGGGGCCAACGGACGACGACGCCGTTTCGCGACAGCTGTCGCTTCTACAGGTCCGGATATGCTGGAGTGAGCAGATCACCATGTTAAATACATGTGACCTAATGCATCACTTCCTGCTGGCTAGCTCCAAGTTTGAAGCAGCCAACTTTAATCACAGTTATCAAACACAAAATGCACAAACAGACAATACAATTAAAACAGACAGTCTCTTAAAAATAGAGGTTACAGGACACTTACAGCAGGGTCCACAAATGGACCAGTAACGGGTACTCCCGCGGCCCCCGCTCCTAATTACGGCATAAAGGATGGCGTCCAAGTCGGCGCCGTCGGTGCTCCACTAACCCTGGCTGGAGGGAGGCGTGGTTATGGCGAGACTAGCTCAGAGCCAATCACCACTGCCCTCCACATCACAGACCCGAGCAGTGGAGCACCGAGCCGTGGAAACATCCCCCATCATGTAAAATATATATATAAGACTCGCGTCACCGTATATGTAGGTGCTGGCAGAAAATAATTATACTTACAACAATAGATATCTGCCGCGACACTACTATATATGCAAAATATAAATTAATGAGTGGCACTAAAGAAAGAAGATCAAACTGAAATGTGCAAATGTGCTTATATGTCTAAGGATGTAATTAAAAACAGGTGTGTGCTAGGACCTCACACTGGAGTCCAAGAGTGGTTACCAGACTAAGAAAAGAGGAAAGGGGAAAAATTATGCATAATGGGAGCTCAGTCAAAAAGACAATATGTAAAATACATATAAAAGACTGGCGTCACCGTATATGTAGGTGCTGGCAGAAAATAATTATACTTACAACAATAGATATCTGCCGCGACACTACTATATATGCAAAATATAAATTAATGAGTGGCACTAAAGAAAGAAGATCAAACTGAAATGTGCAGATGTGTAATGCAGAAAGCTGCCCTGTGCTAAAATTTAAATCAGAGGTCTTAGTCTCATCAGTGGCCACTGAGGATCAAGCCTGGCCACTGAACACCTGTTTTTAATTACATCCTTAGACATATAAGCCCACACAGATTTCACCAGTTCACCATCTCACTAGGGCATAGTGTCAGGACCTGGCAGTGGAGGCCCCTTGAAGTGGGTGCCAGGCTTGATCCTCAGTGGCCACTGATGAGACTAAGACCTCTGATTTAAATTTTTAGCACAGGGTAGCTTTCTGCATTACACATTTGCACATTTCAGTTTGATCTTCTTTCTTTAGTGCCACTCATTAATTTATATTTTGTATATATAGTAGTGTCGCGGCAGATATCTATTGTTGTAAACATCCCCCATCAGCTAACCAAAGAGTAGGAAAGCGAGCCCCATGCTGCAAAAGAGTGCACAAAAAAAAAAATTGGTGCAGGTATTACCTGGCCGGTCAGTCCATAAGGATCGGTGGCACGGATCATATAGTGCCTTCTTTCCTCAACTGCAGGAGCAGTTGGGTGGTATACATGATATTTTGTCCCTGCTACAGGTTTTATCTTGGTAAGACCATACGTCCCGTGTTTCATCGGTTCAGGGAGCATTTTAACTCCATTCAATCTGGCAAAGGGTCACCAAGACTTATCGAACACATGCGAGAATTGCATAGGGGTAACCCCGAGGTGTTACGGTTCGCTTGTGTCCAGAAGGTCAGTATGAATGAAAGAGGGGGGGATGTCCATAGACAGCTGCTGAGAGAAGAGGCTAGATGGATACTTGAGACTGATGCCCAGGGAGCTTTGGGGCTTAACGATAAGCTGGACCTGGCAGTATTTCTGTAATCCAGAACTCTCCACTGCACCCTGGTGTGTTTATATTTATATTTATTCTTTGAGAATGTTTACATACATCTAGTTATGCTGTCACTTGCCCATCTTTCATCATCTATGTAGTATTATAATTTGTACATTATGTCTAGTTTTCTTTCTCTCCCCTTGCCCTACTCACATGTGCGCAGGCGCGCACATCTTCTGCTATATTCTTGTATGTTGCGCGCAGGCACACTGTATGGATGTTTGACTTATTGTATAATATACACGATCATGGCCCATGGCACTCTATGTATTCCTGTACCGCAAGCCTCATGATTTTCGGTTTTTAAATATACAAACATTGTAGTTTTTGGTGTGATGGGTACTCCCTAGTGACGCTGCTCTGATATTGCGGCTGTGATTAAAGTTGGCTGCTTCAAACTTGGAGCTAGTCAGCAGGAAGTGATGCATTAGGTCACATGTATTTAACATGGTGATCTGCTCACTCCAGCATATCCGGAATCGTAAAAGCGACAGCTGTCGCGAAACGGCGTCATCGTCCGTTGGCCCCCCGTGGCCTCCTCCCTGCACCCTGTCCGTTTCTAGAATTGTGGAATAAAGGACCATCTATACTACCTCGGTGAGTGCCGCTTCTTCTTATACCTGGTTATCTTGATTTGTGCTTTGGCTGCGCACCACCGGTAGTGGATCCGCCTTAACGGGAAGTTCTCCCGGACCTGACTTTCAGCACCGCTTAGTGCCCTGAGTATCTGGCTTTAAATTGACTTTGAATTATTATATTTTCTCTCCTCATTGAAATATTCCATGCCTATTCTCTCTGGTAATGCATTCTCTCTTTACTACATAATTCACTTTTTATACATAATATTACCTTTTTGACTTAAGACTTGTTATGAGTGACCATGCTCGCCACTGCTCAATACTCGATTGAGCATCGGGTGCTTGAGCATCACGCTCGAGTCCCCGCCTCGCATGTTTTACAGCTGTTAGACAGCCAATCAATATGCAGGAAATGCCTGCCATACATGGTAATGCTGTAGCCATGATTTGTGTATAAGGCAAAATTAAGAAGAGAAAAAAAAACCTCCTCCACCCCTTAACATTTGGGCCATCTCTCACAGTAATACTCTTTGCAAACAGGAACAAAGACCTAATTTTTTGGAGACATGTCCTCTGGTCTAATGAAACTAAAATTGAACTGTTTGGACATAATAACCATCGTTACATTTGGAGGAAAAAGGAGAAACATGTAAGCCTAAGAACACCATCCCAACTATGAAACACGAGGGGGGCAGCATCTTATTCTGGTGTTGTTTTGCTTTAGGAGGGACAGATGCACTTCACAAAATAGATGACATCATGAGGAAAGAAGATTATGTGGCAATACTGAAGCAATGTCTCCAGACATCAGCCAGGAAATGAAAGCTTGGGCAGAAATGGGTCTTCCAAATGGACAGTGACCTGAAGCATACTGCCACACTGGTTACAAAGTTAATGATAAGAAAGTCAATGTTTTAGAGCGGCCATCACAAAGCCCTGATCTCAATCCTATTGAAAACATATGGGCAAAGCTGAAAAGGAAGGTGCAAGCAAGGCGACCTACAAACATGGCTCAGTTACAGTTCTGTCAGGAGGAGTGGGCCTAAATTCCTACCAAATATTGTGAGAAGCTTATAAAAAGATTTCCAAAATGTTTGACCCAAGTCATACAGTTTAAGGAGAATGGTACCAAATACTAATGAAATGTATGTCAATTTGTGACTTTGCAGAAAGTAATAAAAATGCCTTAAAACATTATCCCTCTCATTATTCTGGCATTTGGCAAATATTAACATTTATGGTAATCCTAATTGACCTACAATGGGAAAGATTTATTCTGATTTCATGTGAAATAGTGAGAAAAGCCTGCAGATGTGTCTTTTTATATAGTGTATGTAAACTTCTGGTTATTTCAGTCCATTCTCTCTTTCTTGGGTGGCACAGCAGGAATTTCAACATCCATCAAAAAAAGTGAGCACCCTGTTTTCAAATCACAACTCTGATAAGTTAAAAATAATAATAATTTAATGCTTTGTAGAAAGAAAATACATTTGATGTCACTGTCATACGTTTCTGTCGCCTGTACCTTCATACAACAACCTGCATAGGATTTTTTCACCATTTCCCCCATACCGGTGTCACAACTCAGTATCAAGTAGATTTTCAGACTCTCTCAAATTACAAGAGCAGATCTCCATCTCTCAAACGTTGCTTACCTCCTGACCTCGCTTATCAAATCTCAAAACTGAAGAATTGCTTGAGGGGCTTTCAAAATTCTCGCTGCTAAATCCTAACACACGGGAGGGGAGCGCTATGTACGGTAAGGTTTGTAGCTGCCCGTTCACTTATGTGTAAAATAATTCAATTTTCTTTTCTTTCTTTTCACTGTAAACTAATTTTAACACATAAGGACAGCTGTAGACAGCTAATTACTTGACTACAGTTTCACTGTTTTCGTGAATCGCTCTGTGGGATGTCAGAATATTTAATTTCAGGATGTTAAAAAGATTCCAAAATGTCACAATAATTATATCACAGCAGGCAATTAAAACACTGGAAAATGCCAACTGACTGAGTGCGTTCCTCGTTATTTGAGGGGCTAATGAGTGACTGACACACACACAAAAAAATACATTTCATACATGGCAGGGGTATAAAATTTGGTGGACAGAAAACACATGGCGTTCAACCATTATTTCAGTTTGTAAATGAAAACTACAACATCTTGTATTCAAATTGGATACCTGTAAATATAAATTGCAACAGTCTTTGTTTTGAGAATCAAATTCTAGGCAAAAAAATATTTTCAATACATTTTCTCAGTTTAAAGTTCTTCTGCCGGAGGTCACAATAGATGCAAGCTTCTTCATGATTGTTAAGATGTGCACAAGTTGAGTAATTGCCGCAGAAATACTGTTTTTCCATGCTTTTTTGTTTTTTTTCTTATTCTTTAGAATGGGTGAAAAATTTGACATGCTTCGGATTTGTAACTGTTTCAAATATTCCAGAGAAAATAAGCAACATGTGCATGATATTTTAGAAATCACATTCACTTTACTGGTACAGTAAAATGCTGTTGTCACTCCAGGAATTATGACTCTCAGCACGAGGCGCAACATAGAGGTACAGTGCGTTGTTTGGGAGAGGAAGGCCCTAATGGAAGGGAGCAGGGGATGGGAAACCTCCTGACACTAGCCTTTGTCTATCCCTTAGCTGCCCTACCCTCTCTATTCAGGTCTTTCCCACACTGCTGTCACGTGTCTAGTCCCTGGGCATCACCTCTACTCGCCATGTCTAGTGCCAAGGCCAATGAGTACACTAGACTGCACCCTGATGTAATCAGACATGGGAACAGGTAAACAGACAGGGAACATAAACAATAAGGATGCAGCAAACTTAAAAGAAGCAACCAGACAACTTAGGTTGCAAACGGCTCCACTCAGACAGCAAGTCTCCAGCAACAGCAGGAGACCTCCACCCTCAGGAATGGTTAGAATAGATTGAATATATTACCGTCTTCAGGTGACGGGTCATGTGACGATTTAAAGGGAGGTTGGTATGGTCACAAACCAGCATCACCTGGTCCAGACTAAACAAAGCTACCAGCAAGGAAAAACTGACATTAAACCTTGCTGTTACACAAGACGTTGATCACATTTAAAATCAACAAGATCCAGAGCTGTCTTAAGTCTCCTACTGACTTGAGACAGCTGTTAACATGGGAACATATCTTCAATGTTTTCTGCCATATGATGCTTCATTGGAGAAGGAGATAGCAGAGGAAATTTTTGAACCACTGTCCATGATCTTTGAAAATTCTAGCAAAACAGAAGAAGTCCCAAAGGACTGGAGAAGAGGAAATGTTGTCTCTATCTTCAAAAAGTGGAAAATGGTGGACCAAGGGAACTATAGGCCTGTGAGCCTGATTTCCATACCAGGAAAGGTCTTGGAAAAATTATTAAACAACTATTTAAACAAGTACCTGGATGAAAATAAGGTGATTAATCAGAACCTGCATGGTTTGTAACTAATTAGTTATGTCAGACTGACTTAATTTCCTTCTGACAGAATCCCCTGATTGGGTGGATTAGAGAAACGCAGTAGATATATAAAATTTTAA
The DNA here is from genome assembly GCA_033576535.1 of Allobates femoralis. Taxonomy (NCBI): domain Eukaryota; kingdom Metazoa; phylum Chordata; class Amphibia; order Anura; family Aromobatidae; genus Allobates; species Allobates femoralis. The sequence goes on along the minus strand of JARQOC010000003.1, from coordinate 113,887,812 downwards.
CTTCAACAAAGCATTTGAAAAGCATCTCATACTATCCTTATTGAAAAAATGACCAAGTGTGGAATGGACAAGGCAATTGTAAGGTGAATTCATAACTGGCTTAGTGATCGGATCCAAAGAGTGGTCATAAATGGATGCACACATAGTTGGAAGAATATCTCAAGTCGGGTACCACAGGCCTCTGCCCTGGGCCCAGTGTTGTTCAACATCTTTATCAATGATTTAGATGAAGGAATGGATGTTAAACTGATTAAAACTGCTGGCGACACAAAGCTAGAAGAGATAGCTAATACTAGAAAAAAGAGAGAGAGGATTCATAGAGATATAAACAAGCTAGAACAGTGGTCAGCAAATAACAGAATGTTTTTTAACCATTTTACAATCTAGGGTATACCTACACGTCATAGGTCACCTCCTTCCCTTTGATGTGAGCCCATCACATGCTGAGCTCACATCACTCCTTGCGTATGCCGTCTCATCTGATTAGCTGGCATGTGCAGTTAACAGGTGCGATGGATAGAAGATGCACCCGATCCTGTTAACTCCTTAGATCGTGCTATCAAATTCTGAGAACGCGATCTAACACGCCACCGCTAGGAACGCGCTATTCCCCACCACCATTGGCAACCCAATGACTCTGAGTGGCAGCTTTCACAGGAGCTGATCATTTCTTCAGTACAGAGCAGTGCTGATGCACCCCTCTGTATGCAGAAGCGATTGTAAATTGCAGTGTTGAGGCACCCTAAGAGCCAAGTAAAATAATGGAACCTAATGGCGCTATATAAATAAATAATAATAAATAATAATAATAATAATGGAAAAGTGAAAAAACAGGTTTTATAAATATGTAAAAATTGAAAAAAACATAAAAGTTCAAGTCATCCCCTGTTGCTCCATTTAAAATAAAACTATTATATATATATATATACTTAATATATATATATATATATACACTAATTAATGCCGATGCTATCGCATCGGGAGGATGGTGATGTGATGTTGAGGATGTTTTGTGTGACAGTAAGAGCATCCCACCTTGAGATGGAGATGTGGTGAACAGCCATCCTGCCCATCTCTTTAGCTGTTCACAAAAACCCGTCCTTCTTGTAAAAGAAAATAATATTTCTCAGCAGCTATGCTGCTGGACCTTAACTTCCGGGATATATTGTACGTTCATCATTAGTGAATGCTTTAGCATGTAGTGGAAGAGCAGGTCCTAACGGTGCAGTAGGGCTCTTGTGCAGACCAATGAATATAAGTCGTATGTGTGGTGGTGAGTGTGATAAAAATGTAGACGTCGAAGGTGTAGGTTGTCGGCGTTGACGGCGAGCAGTGGCTGATTGTGCTAATCTAATGGATTTAGACTTAGGGGACTCGTGTGTGAGGCGTTGTCATTTATAAGCCTTCATGGTGGCAAGGCAATGTTCTTTTTCTTCAGGAGTCTCATTAGCATGGCATTTTCTTTGACGTAGTGACAAAGTATTTTTCCCACTGTGTGTCAGTGGCATACTTTTTGTGAGGAGTCATGTTGAGACTGGTAAGGGAGTATGAGAGCAGATAGTATAGAGTGAGAGTGTTGGGGGTTATAAGGCGTTAGAGAAGGGGTCCAACAGTTATGAAGACAGAAAGGATGTGTATGTACGTATGTACAGATGGCGTAAATCAGAAGGGTAAGTTGTAAATCAGTGCTACAGGATAGAGCTTATAGACGTGGGCTAGTTCACTGCGTCTTAATTATAGAAAGGTATACTCAGCAGGAGTGAGGTACTGAAGAGGTTAACTGAGAATAAAGAAGCAATACGTTTACAGACAGAGTTAAATGTTCACAGCGTTTTAGCTATAATCAGCTGGAGTGAGGGCACATGAAGAGGTTAACTGAGGAGAGAATATCGAAGCAATACGGTGCAGCGGAGTTAAATGTTCACAGAAATCTTAGATATACTCAGCAGAGGAGTGAGGGCATGAGAGGTTAACTGAGGAGAATATAGAAGCAATACGGTACAGGACGGAGTTAAAGTTCAAGCGTCTTAGCTATAATCAAGCAGGAGTGAGGGCACTGAAGAGGTTAACTGAGGAGAATATCGAAGCAATACGGTGCAGACGGAGTTAAATGTTTACCGCGTCTTAGATATACTCAGCAGGAGTGAGGGCAGTGAGGAGGTTAACTGAGGAAATATAGAAGCAATACGGTGCAGACGGAGTTAAATGTTCATAGCGTTAGATATACTCAGCAGGAGTGATGGCACTGAAAAGGTTAACTGAGGAGAATATAGAAGCAATACGGTGCAGACGGAGTTAAATGTTCACAGCGTCTTAGATATACTGAGCAGGTATGAGGGCACTGAAGAGGTTAACTGAGGAGACGGAGTAAGTGAAGAGAGCAGGAGGAGTTATGACGCAGCAGCAGGAGACGTTGGCGAATGGCGGGCTGAAGTAAATTTTCAAAAAACCTCGGCATTCAAGATAGCGTCTGGGAAATCTCGCAAGACTTCCCAGACGCCATATTGGATCCAGTCCTCTGTGGCGGCGACATACTTTGTCCAAGATGGCGAGACTTCCCGGATGGCGTCTGAGATCTCGCGAGAGTTCCCGCACGCCATTTTGAAGGAAACATGTCGCCGGGACGGAGGAGTGGAGCCAACATGGTGGGGTCGGAAAGCGGAACGAAGATCATCGGCTGGAGGCAGCGGCGGGGAAGACGATGTGCCGGTGGTGCCAGGCAGAGTGCATGGGGGTATGAGTGGCGGTATGAGTGTGGAGGTGCTGAGCGAGGAGGGGGGCCCAAGGACAGTGGAGGGGGGGACGTGTGTGTGTGTGGACGTGGCAACTGAGGGGGGGTGCGTGATGAGAAGTGTAGTGTTGGAGGGTGTGTGGAGGAGTGAAGAGTGTGACCAGAGTTTGTGTGGGGCCGCAGCTTGTACCGATGGCGGGAGTGGGGCTTTTGAAGCCCCGTCCGGCAATGGGGGCCATATTGGAGCACCCAGGAGGGTGTACAGGCATCTTCAGTCAGGATGTGACGTACCATACCGTTACATCGTGATGGAAGTTGCCTTAAGGTACCTTTACACGCCGCGACTGCGTGGTAGCAACTGCCTGGCAATGGGGATTTTTGTGCCCATTGCCTTGAAATTGCTACAAAATGGCGGCGTGTAAATTGGGAAAGTGATTGGGTTTCCCACAGTTGAATCACATACCTGTTTCCGAGCCGTGTTCAAAAATCCAAGGCAACACAAAGGCACAATTGCCATGGTAGTGGCGTCTAAACGGGGCACAGGGAAGGAATCACCGTCACCTAATGAATTCCCAGGGGCGTGACACAGCTTCATGGATACCGCGCCCCATCAGCGATCATTGGTGGGGGCTACTGTGTTACGATTGGCTGTCCCTTCACAGGGCGCCATGTTGGATGAGCTGTCACTTCAGCACTAGACGCATCAGACCCATCTGAACAATCCACTACATAATGCAATTACGCGGCCACTCAATTGCGCAGCCAAATGTAGTGTGCTTGTTCTGATGATATACTGTGCACATTCTCGTGCCACACATTGAATAAATGGCCTTACACAGTGCACATGGCTGCCATACATAACGCCCTGCAATGCATGATTTTTGGTGATGCGGAGGTGTTTATTTGGCATCTCCCATTGCTCGTACGGCGACTTTGTTGTTGTTTAGAATGTTGTTAAGAGCCGCAAGTGGCCGTTCAGACGTCATGACGCTTCTTTCACTTTCACTCTGCCTGCAAGGTGCCTGGCCCTCCCCTGCACATAGCAGAGAGTCATGGCCGCTGCACAGCACGCTGCAATGTGGGGTATGGCTGAGCTCTTGGTCCTCATAGACCATTGTGACCGCCACGACAACTGGTGCCACCATCACCACCGGCACCCAGGCTGCGCAAACGCAGCATCCTGAGGCGGATCCATCGGGCCCTGCTCCACAAACTGGGTGGAGGGACCTGAAACAGACCAAAAGAAAATAGGGGATCTAAAACATAAAACACCAGTCCGCATTGGGACATCTGTGCCAGGATTGCCAGGCTGCGTGGTGAGTTATGTTTTGATGGCAAACACACACCTTCACACGTACATGTACCAAACAACACACAAATGTATGTTTATAGGGCCACATAACAAAATGTGCATTGTGAGGTAGCGAGTCGGGGAACTCGCTTGCTGCGTAATGACGCCAACACGTATCTATAATTTTTCAAATGAGTATCTGTTTATTTCTCATTTACATGTCATAACCCGGGTAGTACGTTAAACATTTGAACATAAATACTTCACATAATACATTACATTACATATAACATAGAACACCTACATACATCATAACTATCTATCACCGGGACCAATTGTGACCTACCCGTCAGTCCCAATGGTGGATAACTCGTGGATACCTCATGAATGGCCTTTTCATCATCAGCCCTATGAGTCATCCACGATACACCACCTTTCCTTTGATCACCCAGGGTAGTTTTACATAAGCCCTGTTGATCCATTATCCAGGGTAGTTTTACATATGCCCTGATGATACGTACAACATTTACTTAATAAATAGTTATTCACACTTATCCGTGGGCCCTGTGGGTCCCAATGGCGGTACCAGCCGCCAGCTTTAGTTACCCAGCACGATGACTCTATATTAACTCGTAGTCAGGATTCCAGCCTGATCGGGTTCTTACACACTGTATATGATCCATCCTATAAGCATCCATGGACCACACACATCCTTCCACACGCTCACAGCCCATCATACTACATTCATGGATTGTGGCTCCTCTGGGTCCATAACAGGGGTTGGACAACCTGAGTACATCGGGAAAACCATGCGTCACCAAGGCCTCCTCACCACTGTTTAGGCCCGACAGCCGCCACCAAACCTCATCCTGTGGCAAGTCTCCAGGTCAACGACTGTGCCCCACGCCTGAGTCGAGTGCCCTCCAGGATAGCCTTGGTTCCCCACTGTAGGAGCCCTTCTAACCCCTGCGTCTGGCCCCAGGTTCACACACACCGTTAGAGGCAGTGTTAGAGGGACAGGTACTCGCCACAAGCAGCAGGCCAAGCCTCCCTCTCGTCCCTACGAGACAGATCGCCTCCAATTCATCTATACATACTGGCTGGGTCTCTTCTCCCCACATCATTATATATGGCTCTTACATATAGGCCCTTACGTACATCTACGAGTCCTTTACTGACTGCCTAGTCAGACACAAGGCGGTTATGCCCGCCCGGCATTATTCACACACAGCTTACTCCATCACACGGGAACTGCTGTCTTACTTGGCACGGATCCGGGTCTCGCTACCTGGGTCACGGGTCCACCAAGCGTCCCCCAATGGCTCCTTTCCCAGACTGTTTCACCCCACGCCCGGACTAGTATCCACCGGTTCAGCCACGGCTTCCCCACTCCAGGAGCTATCACGACCTCGGTCCTAGGCATCGGTATGGAGCTAGCATGCTCCCATCATGTTCACACACACACGCCCTGGACTGCTCTGCACTCTGGCTGGTCTCTGGCTGATAATGATCTCAGCATGATCTCTCAGCAGGATCTCAGCTTCAACTCTCAATCACTCAGCTGGCAGGCTCTTATCGTGCCTGCAACACCCACAATAGACACCCCCCTTAGCTGCTAGTAATCAGCCTCCCAGTTCCTATACAGCTGCTCATCTATGTGCCTGATCTCTACAGCTTCCACACAGCTTATGTTAACTCCCTGTGTTCCAGGTTGGTTCACACAGTACACACAATGCTCTCAGCCGCTCATTGGTCTCATGAATGTTTCAGACATTGCACTCTGGGTGCTGGACATGATTAAACAACACACCTTCGGTACAATCTGGCTCATGTGCACAGGATCTTATGCTGATCCTGCATGTGATGCGCCCCGGCCATGGGAACATGCCGGCGGTGCCTCACAGTATTTAGCCACCATGTTGATGTGTCAACAATGTGCATTGCCTTGTTGATTACCCACAAACATGAAGGTGTACTAAACAGTCATGTGGTCCACAAATGGTGACGCCTACACTCAGCCTTGACCTCACTAGATTTGCCCTAAAGGTGTGTCCAGAGTGGAAATGTGACAAGGAGATGCCACTACCATGTTGAACACACAAATGACACACTGCCCCACAGATGTTTCACCTGACACACGGAACAATGTAGCCACACAAAGATGTAAAAACTGGACACACACTACTACATGAACACTAGGTGTACGCAGCCATGGTGCAAACATCAGTGGCTTACTGGCATTTCTAAAATCAAACACACAAGCACCTACCATGTCAAGGCCCGTTTGGCGACAAACAAACATATCTTGCCACTGTAGTTGGACTCCTGTCACTAACCATAGTGTGCCCTACCACACTACATGCATACCACATTACCTTGTACCCTATCTGTCATGCTGGAACTACATAGCCCAACACAACAAGTTGTTCTCCCTATATTGTGTTCCTTTGTACTGAAAGCTCTGTATTGTGTTTTTAGATACAGATGAGGATGAATCTGCCTCAGGAGAGGGGCCCCAGTCCCCACCGGCACCTGGCCCAGCTACACCACCGGCCCACGATGCCACAGCCACACCATCCCACCTGGGAATGCACCTGACTCAGGACCCGAGGATCAGCACATGCCCTCATCTGCAGGGCCTGAAGATATGGCTCCTTTAAGGCCAGGCCCCCTTGTGCCACCCAGCCCCATCCTGTGTCCACACCCCCCAGCCCTGGTGTAACACCACCACCCACTGTCTCAAGCTCAGTGCCGAGCCCTGGGGTGGCCATGTCCCCTCAGCCTCCAATGGAGGCAGGCTTTGTTGCCTACGGTGGTAAGTGTGCTTTTTGTTGCATACGCCCTTCACACTGTAATTAGTGTTGTGTGTCCATCAGTATTTGCTCACTGTGTCATTATTTTATGTTCAACAATTTGTGCAGACGGAGAACATGCATGGGCCGCAGGATGGAGTGTGAGCCCATCGCCATCACACCCTCACGGGCACGATGATGGGGAGGAACAGCGTGGTACGATCATTTTGTGTGAGTTCAATAACCATCGCTAGCTACTGTTGCAAACTAATGTGTTGTTCATTCCCAATACAGTCCCTACTATTGAGGAGGTCATCTTCGCACACCAGGAGGTGGCCCAACACTTAAACACGGCACACCAACGCGGGCAGCAAGAACTTGCCGGTTGGGTGCCATGCTCGCCACCCTCCAGAGAGCACATGGCGGCATGGGCTAAAACCCATCCGCTCAGCATGAATAATGGGCTAACATGCCCATAAAAACTTTGTCCATGTTGGACTTTTCGATAAACATGTTGCCCTGTTGGCATATTTTCTGTTTGTAGGCCCCGTTGGCCTCTTTTCTTATAGTGTCCCACATTAGGACTGTGGGGATTGTGTTGTGCCTACTCCTAAATAAACAAATTGTGTTGTTTTTAGCCACTGTGTGGCACACATGGTGTTGGTGAATAAATTGTTTTGGTAACATTTCTGTGTGGTCTTGATGACAACAACACATGTTTGGCTGAGACACTGAAAATTGGGCTAACAGTCTGAGACATATTTTGATACCTGCTTGATGTTGGTACATATGTTACCAGTCCACATTGTGTCCCAGCACTGCCGCCATTGGCCACAATGTGGGCTCAATGTACCCGATATGTTCCACACATCCATACGCCCACTCCACACACTTGTGTTGGTAACACAGATAAGGACATTTTGCAAGTCAAATCAAATTTATTAGTGGTTTCTTGCAAATATTTTGGCCAACATAAAATAATTTTCTAAGGCCAAATCGGCCGTAATTGTGGGCATGAAAAAACCAAACACAACAAAAAGGGAAAGAAAATGGCTCTAGCCAGTCCATTAGGGCAACATAGTGCATTGGCTAGCAGTGTTCGCTCTCCTCATCATCCTCTGCTGGATCCGACAATGGCTCCTCCCCCACCCTCTCACGGTAGACCCACCTTCCCTGAGAGGGTGCTTGTCTTCTTGAAGATCTTCTTTGGGAGGTGGAATTTCCGGAGGTTGGGTCCTCCTCACCCTGCGTTGGGCGGGCGCAGTGGGCCAAGGGTGGTCTTTAGTGGGACCGTCATCATGGCCCCCCATCGCAGGGACCCATCTATGCCTGCCTCCAGGACACGAAACATGGCCCGTTAGCGATGTTTCGCTGCTCTGGCTCCATCCGGGCTAGCATTTCGCTGGTGACGTTCCCGAAACCAGAGCCGGGTGTTCTCTCTCGGTCAAGCAGGACCTGTTTTGCCCAGGTACCACAGCTCCGTATTATTTGGGGCAGGTGGTCTTCTACGTCGAATTGCAGAGCTGGGCCCTGGGCCCTGCCCTCCACCACTGGTTCTGGGCACTGGCTCTCCCGCAGATGTTGAAGGGAGAGCCTTGCCAGCTGCTGACTCGTCTTCACTGGAGCCAGCAGCTGAGGGGCCTGCAAAAGAAAGAAGAAAAAAACTAAATCAAAACCATGAAGCACTATCATTGATGTCAATCGCCAAAACCCATACCCCAGCAAGGCCACCACACAACAGAACATGTCACAAAGCATTGACACAAAGAACAGGAGAGAGTTTCAAATGGCTAACAACCGCACTAGTGACGTATACTCACCTGCACCAACATATAATCTAGGAAAATAAGAAACCAAAAAACAATCACACATACACAAAAAACAAAAGGGTATGTGCCCACAGGAGCTTTATGCTGCCTTTTCCCAGCTGGTAGGCCATGCTGCACAACCTTACCTTTCAATAATAAGGTAACTTGCAACTGCATTTTACATACAGTGAATGGGGCAAAGGCATGAAACATGGCTGTGTTCCATTGGTCATTTGTGTCAAATTGGGCAAATTTTACCCAAAACAATTTGAAATTAAGAAAAATCCACCCCCAAATACAAAAGACACCTAGCTAGTGTAGTGTGAAGGACTGTGACCCTCTAGTTTAGGTGGGTCACAGAATGTGTTAAAATCCCCCTGTGGGCACATACCCCAAAAAACAATATCTACACACCAGATAAATTCTAAGGTAACACCAATGGACAAGTGAGCTTAGGAAATGCATGCAGCCAATCACACCTGTGTAGCGAACATGGTGGCTCCCCCCCACACACCAACACAATTACCCACCTCCTGGGGCAGGGATGTTTCTTGGGCTGGGCCTGCAGAGGACTCGCGCCGGCGCAGGCTGCTCCGCATTCCATGCGGGCCCTCTTGGCCCAGGGTGATGGTGAGGAGGTCATAATACCACAAAGTGGGCTTTGGGACCTCCTCAGCTCCAGCCCCGGACCGTGCCTCTGTGTATTGCTTGTGGGCCCACTGGAACGCGGAGCGCAGGCCTTTGATTTTATCATAAATTTTGCACGCGTCCCACCTCTTGTTGTGCTGGAGGCGTTTCACCAGCTCAACAAGAGGTTTGTAGGCCGCAGCCCGCGCTGCCGCATCATGGTACTCAGGCAGCGCCGCCCGCCACAGGCATTCGTGCTCCTGATACAGGGCAAGGAGTTGGGTCACAAATTCCAGATACCCAGCCATCTGTGAAAAATGAGAACATATAAACATTCATGGCCAGCACATGGCCATCATACATCACACAATACTGAGTATCGACATCCTCTCGGATTGGGTGGAAATAACATGTGTGGATCATGTATGTTGGCATGTGGGACACCCTTGCTGAAGGAGGCATCAATAAGCTGTGATTTGAATGTATGTATGGCTATATTATATTCAAATTTAACACAAATCAAAAAGGCCCAAGATCATTGGGAAAAACACACCTCCGACACTGAAGTAGCACACCACAACAACGTTCGGAAATGCCTCTAAACATGGCTACGTAACTAATTAACAATGTGTGGTGCAGATAGGTTTGATTGTTAAAGACTATTATCAACACACTAAATACACTTCGACATGGCGCTCCCTGAACTGACTTACAATGCGCCTAAGCAGCATGTAGCTACAGCATCAGTGTCTCAGAAAAACCTTTAGCATGGGAAAAAAAAAACCATGTGAGTACACTTACCGTCGTTCCAACAGAGAAAAGAATCGTAGACACCACTGGCTCAATGTACATTCCCGTCTGGACAGGGGCTAGCCGGCAACACGGGAAATTTATCCTGACCCTGACCAATCATCAGACACCAATGAGGCACATTACTTTACAACACCTGTGAACACCCATGCGCCTGCTGAGTACGTGACGACAAAGCGTGTTGATTGCTTGATTCACAGAGAAAAAGAGCTCACGCCGGATGGGCGACACGCTTGCTACCTAGAGTCATTAAGTAAGTATTTGTGTGCAGACATGGATGTAGCAGCGTGTAGAAGCAGTACGCCAAATTGCCTTTGGAAACGCAATAGTGTACTGTATGTGACGCACATGAGTTGTCAGTTTTTTTCCAAAAATATTTTGACTAGCACGATGGTGTGTTTTGCAAAGCATGTTGTTCACCTACATTGGAACATTGTAGTTTTGAAGTAATATATTTGTTTCCATTTGCCATACAGGATCATGGCTGCAGGATGCTTGAGTGTTTGTTTGCAGAGATGGACAATTTAGCGGATAGATCATACTGTTTGGGGACAACACACACTGGGACCTACATGGCTAGGATCAGGCATGGATTGAGGCTTGTGCCAGCACAGAATGTGTAGATGTGGAGATCCCCCTTGCAACCACGTGTGGCCCTGCATCACTACATGATGAGTCATGTATACTCTTCTTCGTGGCATCTGCAATTACTCACCCACAAAGGCTGTGGTACGTTTCTACTTAGAGACTGTTGAAGTGTAAATATATGGTATACTACATTGTTGTTATGACATGTATACACGTGCTTTATGGTGACACATGTAGATTTTTGACACAGATATGGCCTGATGCTTAACAATTTTCACGTCTACAAAGTGTTCAAGGATTGATGGGGGTAATCAGTGAGCATGTTTCCTTTGTTTTCGGCCCACTGTGCTTGATGGGCTTGCAATGGTAAAAAGGATGTGTGTTGTGCACACACGACTGTTTGTATATGCTTTTCCCTAGTGTCCAGTCTAAGTGTTGTGAAGCTTACTTTATATGCAAACATGTGACCATATTGCTCAATTTACTGATGATTTCTTTTTATCATATACAGGTGCTGATACGTGACATGATGTTTGACCCCGATGGAAATGTGATCGTGGCTCTTGCCTTGGTGGAAGAGCAATTGTGGATGGAGGATAGATATGAAAGGTTGCTGTGTCGCAGACAACACCGTGTGTGGAGTCGGGATTGGCTTCGCCGCCGGGACACCCGGAGCCACATGCAGCTGTTGCGTGAGCTGGAGGATAATAATGAGCATGATTTCAGAAACTACCTCCGTATGTCCGAGGACTCTTTCACCTTCCTTTTGGATCGCGTTCGGCCACTGATAGCCCATCAGGACACTGTCATGCGTCGATCAGTATCAGCTGAGGAGCGTTTGGCGATTACTTTGCGGTTCCTGGCTACAGGCCGGTCAAGGACCGACCTGCAATACACCTTACGTGTATCACTGTCCCTGCTGAGCCGCCTGATCCCTGAGACATGTGAGGCCATCTGGAGTGCTCTGCTGCCATCCTACATGCAGTTGCCAGAAACACCAGCAGAATGGATGCAAGTAGCCCGAGGCTTTGAAAGCCGGTGGAACTTCCCAAACTGTGGTGGCGCTTTGGATGGCAAGCACATGAGGATTACTAAACCCCCCAACTCGGGCTCTTTGTATTATAATTACAAAGGGTATTTTAGTATAGTCCTCATGGCCCTGGAGGATGCAAACTATGAGTCCTCTACGTGGACGTTGGCATGAACGGGCGAATCTCAGATGGGGGTGTGTTCGCACACTGCTCCTTGGCACAAGAACTAAGGAGAGGTGGGCTGAACTTGCCCTTAAATGAAGAGACAAGCCATCATCTCAACTTTGCGTTTGTGGGGGATGAAGTGTTCCCACTTCAGGCACACCTACTACGGCCATATCCCCAGAGGACCCTTACTTCTGAGCGGCGCATTTTCAATTACCGGCTATCCCAAGCTCGCCGTGTGGTTGAAAATGCGTTCGGGATCATGGCGAATACATTCCGGGTTTTTCATACGCGTATGCATATGAAACTGGAATCTATTGATGCGGTAGTGCTGGCCTGCTGTGTGCTGCATAACTTCCTGCGTCGTAGGGATCGAGCATCATACTTGCCGGCAGTTATGTGGATTCTGTGAACCCCACAACAGGGGAGGTCCATCCAGGGGCTTGGCGTGAGACAGACCATAGTGTGGTGCCACTCCAGCCGCTGAGACAGGGTCGCATTCAGCAGGAGGCCAGGAACAGTAGAGAGCATACTGCTCCTACTTTAATGGCTCTGGGGCAGAGAGCTGGCAGCACCAGCACATGTAGTGTGGCTGGTGCTGTGAGGGCAGGGCATGTTGGCCATGGTGTACACAGCAGGGTGGCTGCACCATGTTTTTTTCTTTTAAAATGTTCTGGTGTGCACATGTTTTAGTTAGTTAGTTGAGGTTTTATTTGTGTTATGTGGGTGGTGCACACTTTAACATTCTTACCAAGTTTATGATGTATTGTGTTTCTGTGTTTGATTTATGTTTACAATGTAACATGATGTTTTAAGGTACATTGTCTTTCCTTCCTGTACTTTTTTTTTTTTTTATGTGCCTAGAAATAATACAGATATTTGCGTTGTCAACTGAAGGTATCGCGATGCCCCGGAAGTTCTGACAGATCCTTGGGATAACTGCCTGTTTAATCCCGTCGCCCCTTCACACTCCGCAATCAGTAGGGGAATGTGGGCGTACATCTTTCTCGCCGCAAGTACATAGGCGTGACAGAGTTGTGTATTCCGTGACGCTAATACGCTGATTGGACAACGCAATAGTGTCATGATTGGGGCAGCCTGCGCAGGAAGGCTATGGAATAAAACGATGTTTGGGTGAGCGCTGGATATGAAGACAGCTACACTTCAACAAGTATTTTACCTGTAAGTTTATTGTTCAAATCACACTAGGTCCTCTCCCACAACATGTTTCGACGCACAGGGCATCTTCCTCAAGTGGATCCACTTGAGGAAGACGCCCTGAGCGTCGAAACATGTTGTGGGAGAGGACCTAGTGTGATTTGAACAATAATCTTACAGGTAAAATACTTGTTGAAGTGTAGCTGTCTTCATATCCCAGCGCTCACCCAAACATCGTTTTATTCCATTGCCTGCATATCCATCTCCCTATGGGGAGAGCGGTGGGGCAGCTCCGGAGGAGAAGACAAATCTAACAGAGGAGAGGAAAACACGTGACGGATCAGGTGCAATTACACAGGCGGACACCGAGGAAAAAGGGAAAGAAATCCACACCGTCCAAAGAGAGACCCCGTGCACTCACTACTTGAGCCCCCCTGTTGTGCGGACAGCACAACAGGAAAAGGTGAGTGTAATGGTGACTTAACAGAGGGTGGATATAAAACATAAAGCAGCGTGGCGCAACCAATTCCTATATCTTATTGCGCAGGAAGGCTGGCTGATACATGACGCCATTCCAATTGTGGAGTGTGAATGGATAGCTCTTTAATTATGGCGCCCTGAGAAGGGACTGCCAATCGTAACACAGTAGCCCCCACCAATGATCGCTGATGGGGCGTGGTATCCATGACACTGTGGCACGCCCCTTTGAAATCACTGGCGACGCAGATTCCATCCCTGTCCCCCGTTTAGACGCCACAACTATGGCAATTGTGCCTTTGTGTTGCCTTGGGTTTTTGAGTACGGCTCAGAAACAGGTATCTGAGTCAACTGTAGGACACCAGAAGAATTTCCCTATTTACACGCCGCCATTTCGTAGCAATTTCATGGCAACAGGCACAAATATCCCCATTGCCAGGCAGTTGCTACCACGCAGTGGTGGCGTGTAAAGGTACCTTTAATCTGATGAACTTGCCTGGCATAAACCTTCCTCATTCTGCCTTTATCTGCACGAACACATCTGTGCTCAGAATCACAAATCTCTTCACAATATGATGATCACGCTTAAGTTTTCATGCAATATCAAATGTTTTCATCCCTTGTCCAAGGCAGTGCACTATTTGTTGCTTTTCGGCAGCAAAGACATCCTTTTTCTTTCCCAGGTTACTTGAAAACTGTGACCTGCGTAATATTGTGGAACACCCAGTTTTCCTTTCATTGGGCTCACCTGCCAAACTAATTATCACAGATATCGGAGATTGATTTCAATGATCCAAAGAACCCTGAGACACAATACCATCAATGTGGTTCATTGAAAAAAAATAAAATAAAACCCTATGACACTTAGAACCAATTTGCATAATAATTTGGAACACAGTGTACTGTATATTGATCAATTTATCTACAAACTAAAACCATTCATATAAGCTTACCTTTTTGAAAAAATCTTCTCCTTGTCCAGACCTGATGTCCAATGACAGATTTTTTTAGAACACTCAACTAGTCCACTAGTCCACTTTTCCATGCCAGGGTCATTCCATGTCAAGTGATCCGAAAATGAATATTTTTTTTCCCTGACGTCCTCAGATTTTTTAAATTTTTTTTCTATATGAAGAACAGCTTTATCTAATTACAAAAAAAAAGTTTTGAATTTTTTTCTTTATCAGTTAATTTTTTACAGATTTTTAAAGTTTTAAAAAAGTGCGAATTTTGGCCTGGTACGGCTTTACATTTTCTATCATATCTCGGGCTAGAAATAAGATAGAGAAACAAAATAAACACCAATCTACTCAGAACTGTCCAGGCTTTCATCAGATATGTCACAAGAGGATCTTTGTTAATATTTTACCCATGTGATCGCAAGCGCAAAACTTTAAAACGCATTTCCAAAAAATCGGCGTGCTTTAAATATTTCAAAAACTGCCCATGTGTCTGCTTTGCTCTTAGCCACATCTGTACCAAATTTCAAGTTGGATCGCAATGGGATCATATTTTAACATATTTTACTAGTAATAGCGTCAATGGGTCATTCCATATCAAGTGATCTAAATATGAATATTTTTTTTTTACCTGACGTCTTTAGATTTTTTTTTTTTTTTTTTTTTCCTTTATGAAGTACTACTTTAGTTAATTACAAATTAAAAGTTTAGAATTTTTTTTCTTCATCAGTTAATTTTTTACAGATTTTTAAAGTTTAAAAAAAAGGTGAATTTTGGCCTGGTATGACTTTACATTTTTCTATCTCAGGCTAGAAATAAGATAATGAAGTGGGAGAGGCATCATTTTACTCAGAACGGTAACAGCTTTCATTTGAGATGTTACAAGACTATGTTTCTTTATATCAAATTCAAACTATTGACGGGCAATTGTGAAAAAATGACTGATTGTGTTCTTGGTGATTTTTGAATTGACACTATAATAGTTGAATATTTTGCACTTAGGTCCAATGAATGCGTCCATGGGGTCAAGCTGGACAGAGTCATCACAAATTAGCCTTATTTGCAGATGACCTGCTACTTTACATCTCCCAGCCCCTGGTCTCCATCCCTTCGGTCTTAATGGAGTTTGAACGGTTCGGACAATTGAGCAACTTTAAAGTGAATTGCTCCAAAACCGAGGCACTCAATATTTCTTTGCCTGGAGAATTGGTTTCTCATCTATCTAAACAGTTCCCATTTAAATGGAAAGTAGAAGCCATTAAGTACTTGGGAGTCCTTATACCAAAAGATCTTAAACAAATATTCAATTTAAATTATCAACCCCTTTTGACTAACGCGGAATCGGCATTTACCTCCTATAGACAATTAAAGCTATCCTGGTTCGGGAGAATAAACGTAGTCAAGATGGATGTCTTGCCCCGACTCTTATATACTTTTCAGACAGTTCCTGTTCTATTGGATAGAGGCTTCCTCTCCAAAATGCAATCTATGATCCTTAGATTTGTCTGGGGGGCAAGAGGTCCAGATTGCGAATGAATATCCTATCCTTGCCCAAGACCAGTGGGGGGGTTGGACTACCCAACATACGAGCGTACTTTGTGGCTTCCTCTCTTGTTAGAGCTCTAGGTTGGCATTATCATGCGTCCTCCAAGAAATGGGTAGGGGTGGAGCAAGAGGGTTTGGGGATTCCGCTGAAACACCTGCTTTGGATTTCCCCTAAAGACTCCACAGACCTAGTACCTTTGACAGACATGACCAGAAACACCTTGAAGGTATGGCACCTAGTGACGAAAACCCTCCGCTTAAACGACAGACTTAGCCCTTTGACTCCCCTTTTTTCCAACCCATCTTTCCCACCCAGATTTGACAGGCAGAGATTTTTATGTTGGCGGATTGTGGATGACACCCGAGTAGGACAGACTCTGTCCAGTGGTGGTTTGCCCCCAATGGCAGAGCTACAACTCAAAGAACCTACGAGACCTCTTAAGTGATTCGAATTTCTCCAATACAGAGCATACTTATATTCAGCTGACCACTCTTGCAGGGTAAGATTGACGCCCAACGTATTGGAGAGGTTATTCCAACTGGAGGCTCCACCGAGGCGCAAAATATCAGTCCTATACCAGGCCTTAGGGTCCATGAGAGAGCAGGGCACCCTTTACTTCCAACGTGCTTGGGAGAGGGAATTGGGGTGTAGCATTTCAGAAGCTAATTGGCAGAAATGCTTTATATTTACTCACTCACTAGCTAGCGCTTGTTCTGCACAAGAAAGAAGCTATAAGCTGCTCACTAGATGGTACTTGTGCCCGACGACACTCCGGAACATGTTCCCTGGAACCCCTGATACCTGCTGGCGCTGTGGGGAAGAGAAGGGTACAATGATACACATTTGGTGGAGTTGTGGGGAAATCCGGCGGTTCTGGTCTGAGGTTTTCAATGCATACGCCCGGATAACAGGTAAACAAGCCGAATGCTGCCCAGAATCGGCAATGTTATCCATTTTTCCAGGTCCTATTGGGCTACAGAAGAGGGATATTCTCCGCTTTTGCATCTCGGCTGCTCGTGCTGTGATCCCGAGGTTCTGGAAATCAAGCCGGGCTCCATCTCTACTTGATTGGTTCAAAGAATTGATGGACATATATCGAATGGAGGAGCTCGCAGCTGATGCGTCGGGATCTCGGAACAAATTCTTAGGGATTTGGGTTGAATGGATTCTTTTTCACGACTCTGCAGAATTTAGGAGTATCTTTTCCAGCACAGATAATATGGCTCGACCTCTGGCTGATGGGGAGCCAGTGGGATGAGTACCCTTTCTCCTTCCCATACCTCACCCGTCCCCCCCCCTCCTTTTTTTCTTTTTTTCTTACGTGGCTTTTCTTTCCCAGTAGAACTTTTTCTAATGGTTTTTTGTTTCTCTTCTCTCTCTCTTCTTTTCTATCTCTCTTTTCTTCCCATCTGATACATTCAGTCTAGGTATTTCCTTTCTACACCTATACCTTCAGAATTCTAGTGAACATTAGACAGGTATCGGAAACTCTGAGCTGTGAGTAGATCATTAATATTTCGGCCTTCCTTTCCGGTACACCAGTCGATAGACTACTCCAACTAGGCCTCAACGGGTAATGACCCACTTACGTGGTCAATCTGTTAGAAGGGGCCAAGTGATAAAAATCATTCTGCTGGGGCTGCTTGTCCCCTTGACATCAGAACATCTCAAAACCCTGAGAAAGGTTGTATACTTGAGTGTTTGGAATTATATTTAGATTGTAGTATATATTGCACCAGAGATAAGCGCAAAAGTAAATTTGCAGCTTATCTTAAAGTTACTAATAACTTTGTGAATTCTCTTTTTGTATATTTTATATGTCTCAAGATTTTGTTAAAAGATTGAATGTATGTCTTTCATATGTTTTTTCAAAATTTAATAAAAATGAGATTAACCATAGTTGAATATTTTAAAATATGATCCCATCACGATCCCAACTTGAAATTTGGTACAGATGTGGCTAAGGGCATAAAAGACACATGGGCAGTTTTGGAAAATTTTTATTAAAACGTTTTTTTCGGAAATGCGTTTCAAAATGTTGCGTTTGCATTCGCATGGGTAAAAAATTAAAATTAACAAATATACTCTTGTGACATATCTGGTGAAAGCCTGGACAGTTCTGAGTAGAATGGTGTTTTATTTTGTTTCTCTATCTTATTTCTAACCCGAGATAAAAAAATGTATAGTCATACCAGGCCAAAATTCACTCTTTTTTTAAACTTTAAAAATCTGTAAAAAATTAACTGATGAAGAAAAAAATTCTAAACTTTTAATTTGTAATTAACTAAAGTAGTACTTCATAAAGGAAAAAAAAAAAAAATCTAAAGACATCAGGTAAAAAAAAATATTCATATTTAGATCACTTGATATGGAATGACCCATTGACGCTATTAATAGTAAAATATGTTAAAATATGATCCCATTGCGATCCCAACTTGAAATTTGGTACAGATGTGGCTAAGAGCAAAGCAGACACATGGGCAGTTTTTGAAATATTTAAAGTGCGCCGATTTTTCGGAAATACATTTTAAAGTTTTGCGCTTGCGATCACATGGGTAAAATATTAACAAAGATCCTCTTGTGACATATCTGATGAAAGCCTGTATAGTTCTGAGTAGATTGGTGTTTATTTTGTCTCTCTATCTTATTCCTAGCCTGAGTTATGAGAGAAACGTAAAGGCAGGCAACAGTGAAATTCACACTTTTTCCGAACTTTGAAAATCATTTAAAAAAAAAATAAATTTTTTAAAAAATTTTTCTCTTCACATTTTGCATTGTCTGACATGCTATTATCAAATAACAAAATCTGAAAAGAATTAAAAATATAGAGGTAATAATCATTGGTTCACTTGACATGGAATGACCCGCCATGCTCTTGTGGGATTTCTCCTGTCATTACTTTTTAACATAATATCTTGTCCCTCTGTGTGTGGAACTCATTATGTGCAAATCTCATATATATATATATACATATATAT